>JAANSM010000116.1:0-47196 GCA_036850725.1 Orchesella villosa | reverse complement strand
TCCGCGTGGTGTCACTTTTGCCCTATGGCGATGTCACTTTGGTCAAGTGTCACTTTTGTATACAAATTTGACATCGTTTTCAAATGGTGTCAGAGTGACTTCTCGTCAAAGTGACTGTCATTCGTTTTTTATATGGGTTCCAATGATGAGGAGAATGATGATGATGATGATGATTTTTATTATAAATCTGATTGGTGTTCAATAGAGGCCGAAAAAGTCAACAGGTACTCAGCATAATATTTGAATTATGTATATGGATAGATGAAACCTTCTCATAGAAAGTGTACTTAGAAAAGGTGCCATAAAAAAGTCATTCAAACGACAGATTCTCATTTCATATAACTACTGTGATTCTCAACTCTCAATGTATTCAACTCATTCTAACTAATCAGCTCCAAAAAACGTCTCTTCAAGTCTTTTCTTCGTCCAGCTAGACGATTGTAAACAAACAAAAAAAACGTGAAATGAAAGTACCATTTTGAAAAGAACACGTATTCAAATAGCTTTCTGGTAATAATGTCAGTAGGATGAAAACATGTAATTTAAATGGAAGAATGTAGCAGAACTTGACTTTGATGCAAATGCAGCATCTAAATCAGTATGCAAATAGTTCATCTACCTTCCCACACTTCTTATTTTGGAAGAATCAGTCAACTCCACAATATGCATGCATCAACTTTGCATGCTGATGAGAAAGCAGTTAAGGAAAGTGATTGCATTTTCCATATCTGTACCCCTTTTTAGAGTGGATTTATGGTAGAACCGAAGAATGCATGTGGACGGGAAGACACACTGTCTTTAATACTTGTTGAACTAAAAAGAATGTTTATTGGAATTATTACGAGCTAGTAAACAGTTTTCAGCCCATGTTTCTAAATGAAGTTACGCCATTCTCGACGAAAAGTAAAATAGCATTGTTGAGTGTGCTTGTTTTAATGGGAGTATTATATATTTCATGAATGAATTAAGTTAGTTCATACAAAAATGAATGGATTTTTGTGTACTATTCAACAATTAATCTAGGAAGTAGTGGAAAACTGACGGTTACAATCCAAGTACACGAATTTTAAAGTTGCTGATTGCATCAAAGGATTTTTGGGGAAATTAAGATTTCAAGCATTGCCTAACATACGTCAAGTCGTTGTTGTCGAAATTATGTTTGGTATCCGAATAAAATCATAGGACAATCGCTCATTGAATTTTGCATGGCCAACCCTATATACATACAGGCTTTATGTTGCATAATATGATTGTTTACAATGACTCAAGCCACAACCACGCCATTTAGGAAGTGGAAGGAGTAACATACAAAAAGCGTTTATTTTATATATGAACCTCAACCTTTAGTCATGTACATTCGAGACACAAAACTTGGCTTCATGTTTCAACTTCAACACCCACTCCTTCAAACCGTTGTTTTGTTTGCTCACTTGAGCCACCGTCTGTCTTGTCGTGTTTTTCAACATCACCCATCGATAATGTTCGTGTGTGTACAATAGAAACCACGGAGGATTTTGCAATTGGGATGCTGTTCAATGTTCATTCCCAAATAAGATGGAATTCCATTCCAACTTCCTAAGCGTGTGTATTGTGAAGTGGTAATATATATGAAGCATTATGCTTATGCTTTGCATCCTTACCTCTTCTTCTGGAAATGAAAATTAGAGAGAGAGAGAGGAAGGAAGTAACGAATTATCTATTCAAATTCTCGATGTGATCACCATATCATTCTTGTAATGGTATGTAAATAAGCAAAGAATGAGCTCTTACTAGCAATATGTTATCAGCCAACATCCTTTTCATTTCTTTTGTTTGCCACGCATTGTCGCTTATTATCATCAGCCCCATTGTTACGGTGGGCCTTATAAATAAACGAGAATGGCTCATTCATTGAATATTGTACATACAGCTGATTTTCAAAACCCGTAATTATCTCTTGAACACACACTTAGAATGGGTTACACCAACGCATCATCACGGATATGGGTTTGGTTTGCGTATTCCAGGAAGTTTAAACTTTTGACCTAATGAAGCTCCAATAGTTACTGCCTTTTATGATAAAAATCTGAGGGCTTTTGAAATTTCATATGCAAATTGATTCAATACTCAAACCTATTCACATACCAAGATGCGTCATAAGCACAAAACAACGTTGTTGACCAATTACACACCTGAGAAATAAAGGGCAATTAATTTTCCACGTCGATATAAGAAATGATGAATTGATTTTCCCTTGATTTGTACCTCGCTGCAAGCAAAGGGCAAAAAATTAACTTAAAAATGCTTTAATTTTTTATCCCTTACATGATTCAACAAGTGCTTCAAAATAATATCTACAAGCACTAGTAAAACTGCTCAAAGGATTGTTTGGTTCGTTGACGCATAATTTGTTCTTTATATGATCACCTTCGTATTAGGCTTTAGTTTTTTCAAGGGAGGTCAAAAACAAGAGCGATGTTCATAGGAATTGGGAAGTTCATGAAATTTCCATGATGAAGTCGACGGCAAACCAAGTTCAGTGTCAGTTCTAATGTGGGTAACGCCTAAGATTGTAATTATTATTTTCATGTGATGAGCAGAAAACAAAGTACGACATACCCTGACTGAGCATGAGCTTCTACATACGTTAGGAGAAAGAGAGAGAGAGAGATGAGATGAATGTGATGCAAACAGTGAACAAACCTTTTGGTTTAACCACAAAATGTGGAAATGAACAAGAATGCTTAACAAAAAAACAACAACAATGTTATCAAGTGTCAGGTTTTAGTTAAGAATGAACCATCAACTTGTGAAAATATACAAACATACATAGTGCTCACTCTGAGTAGTTTTATTTCAACTCTCTCAATCATTCCAGATGAAATCTATTGTTCATGTACATAACATTCATATTATGCACACTCATCTTTAAAGTTACAAACATCCACCAAATAATTTTCATCCGGATAAGTATTTTAAGTAGTTATCTAGTGAACTAGGTATATACAAAACAGATGTAAAGGTAAAAGTAGAAAAGCCTTTCCTCATTTTCCAGTTTATTCCGTGGTAGGCTCTCCCTAATGCATTTCCAATTTCAAATGTCTCAACCAAATGTTGCGTATTGTATTATAATGAGCAAACCAATGTTTCAATTCATAAATATAATTATATGAAAAAGAGCACAATGATAGGAAGTTGGTAAAAAGGGGAAATGCATAAAAATGAATTTCGGCTAAGCATCCCCGTAACATTAAGCTCATCCATCCCTGCCCAACCTTCCAATTACCAGTCATTTAGTTGTCATGTAGAAGTTCATCGTCATTATGATGAGCGTGATCTTTGAAGATTTATTCTCACGCAGTCTGGACAAGAGTGTATGATGCTGATATGATGTGTCTTGATGAAAATGGGAGAGAGATAGAGAGGACAAGGAAACTTGAGAAATAAATTAAAAATAAACGTGAATTTAAACGAAACGTGATTCTGAAAACTGTTTTGATCGAATACTACTCCGAGTGAAAAAATGATAAGATGATACGATTTAGATAATATATAAAGAAAACTACAAGAAAAATATGGGTTTCTTATTCGTAGCTAATGATTATTGTTTCCTTTGTTGATTACAGGATTTTGGTGGGAGCTCCTCTAGGTCAGAACCTTCAGCCGCAAACCAACCGCTCTGGAGCTTTGTACAAGTGCCCAATTTCAAGCTACGAGGGTGACTGCGAGCAAGTTATTACAGATGGAAAACGAGGTAAGGTCTTAACTATATCTTTATCGATTCAATCCATTTAATTGTTTTATCGTTTAAAAATGCAATTCTAAAATGTTTCACAAGATGGGAAACATTGAAGGATACATTTTTACGTACATTTTAATCTTTAAATCTTACAGCAATCCTAAATTAACTGTTTGATAGCTAATATCAAGTATCAACGGCAACAAAAATTTGAACGAAATATTATAATAAGACATTTGTAATTTTCATCGCGACAAGGAATCCAAATTAATTAACCTTTTGGTGGAGAAAAGGTATTGTATATTTGAAACCAATGTTTCAAAAATACAGGATAAGTCGTCATCTGATGAGCA
The DNA here is from genome assembly GCA_036850725.1 of Orchesella villosa. Lineage (NCBI taxonomy): Eukaryota > Metazoa > Arthropoda > Collembola > Entomobryomorpha > Orchesellidae > Orchesella > Orchesella villosa. The sequence goes on along the minus strand of JAANSM010000116.1, from coordinate 43,125 downwards.
ACAAACGCAACGTCCGTTATTATTTTTTTCTTTTTTTCTTAATCACACAACACGAAGTACATTCAGTTCTTTACATTTAGAAATGATGTAATGATGGATGTTTATTACATTACTTGTTACTAAACCACCCTTTTATTAATCAATATTTACTTACTTTCAAAGTAGCGAAACGCGTTATTTGTATCCGAAAACTGTTTAATTGTAAGTTACTTTTCGTTGTCACGACGACGTAATACTCAGCAAATATTACAGTGATTTATAATATGAACAAGAACCAAAGTAATCCAAATGGCGAGTGAAATGTCTCGTTGTTGTGACACCGAAAGCTGATTTTTTGTCATACGAAGTTGTGAACATCTCAATAATTTTCAGATCATTGTTTGTTTACCCATTTTTGTGTGTAGATCCGTCCACGGGTTTTTACGATGATCGATGTAAGTTGTTTCAACTGTAGGTAAACTTATTGTCATCATTTCGGTATTTTGTTTTTCCGTATCTCTGTCTTTTTCTGGTCGTTTGCAATTATGTAGTTTTAGTAGATTTGATACACTTTCCCGTTTTTCCTTTCTCTTTTTCTGCATTTCTTACACGGGGTTACCATCTTGAGACACAGATAATCCCTTTGTAGAGCTCCTTTCTGAACTACTTTTTGGCAATGGTTGTATGTCTATGCTTTAAGCTATTTTGTGTTTTTTTGCGGGTTATTTTTAAATCCGTTAAAGCTTTTATTGTGGCTGTGTTTCTCTACTGTTCTCTTGGCTTGTCTTTACACCATTTTTTATATTTGCACACTTTATATTGGCCCATTTTGGTGGTGGTGGATAATTTTTTTTGGAATAGAACTTAGCAATTAACATGGTGTTAATTAGCATGGTTTGGTTGATTTTTTTTAAAAACGTTTTTGTGAAAAGTGATTTTTGAAACATTTTTTGTATCAATGATGATGCTATGTCTTTTTGTTCATTATTGAAATAGATTTTGTAACACTGACAACTAATACCGTCCGCTTTACTCACGATTACCTAGTGACACGCTTTTGACAATTTTTTGCTAGTTATTTTTGACATTTTTTTGTCCATATTTTTTTTGACTTTGACACAATTTTCGTCATAAGGTCAAACACACGCAATTAGTTAGTATGGGGTCATAGTTTAAACATTTTACTTGTTAAAATGATGCATGTATTAGCGTAATATGTATATTTTGTAATTTTTTACCTATATTGCATGGCTACTGCATGTTTACTTAAATAACTAACAAAATATAAGTAAGTGAAAACAACCCTTGTAATTTCTTCTTTTGATGATGATTGACATACGACTGCACTCAATCATTGTTTATCAACCATCGGTGGTTATATGTTACGCAGTGCACACAACAAATTGTCATGAACAAAGATCTCTTGGACTTTTCTGATATTTTCGTCTTAGAAACGTTTTTGATGAGCTTCGAAGTCTCTCGGGTTCTGAAACGAGAATGCCATTTGAAGTGTCACTGCATTGCTTCGATCGGAGAGGAAATAGGTGTAAATGGTTCTTTACTTTGAGTACATATATGTTCACAGGGGCAAAGGGATACAATACGTATTGCTTAGGAGGGGTTGGTAAATGTTTTGGGTAGTATTATGGGTTTGTTGAGCTTGAAAATTTTGTAGTGTTGCATTGGGGAAACGATTGTAAATGGTTTGTTAAAGCTTTCAAAAATGCGATAAAAAAGAACATTCAACATTGCCGCAGACATATTTGGCAGTAGTAAATTTTAAGAAACTAGTAATTAACATGAACAGTTGCAGGAAGTTCGGGAGCAAATTTGCAAAACTGCCATCGGTGACTGAAACCTGATTGTTAAAGAAAGTGCTAGATGGAAATCGGCAGCCCATAAATATGTATATACTTATCTTATGAATATGTTTAATACAAACTGTACCGCACATAGACATACCAAGTTGGATAAACATAACTCAAATCTTGTCAGAGCCAGTAGAGCAACTCACTTATCATCAGCTACCAAAAGTTAATGCAAATCAAGTACATTACTCAAATTAATAGCTGGTACAAATGCACGGATCATGTTTGTATCAAAGTGAGAGCTATATTCACAATGCTAATACCACTTTAAATGGATGAAAAAATCAACAAAGAAAGCAGATAGACTTTTAATCGTAGTCAATCGAACAGTACCATTAAATTTGAATTTCAAATCGTATTTTAAAATGGATTGATTTGACGCCATATTTTAAATTTTAACTTACAAAACAGTGCAAGAAGCCGACTAGATTTTAAACTCTCAAAAGTTTCGACGAAGAACAAAGTAACTCAACGCCAACTTTTATGTATATACAAAATGGGGTTGCTTGGATGCTTGCTGGAAGCATGGGTTATGTTTTCCCTGCCTGATTTGCACGGTACTAACTAAACGAGTGTAATTATAAGACGCGACAAGGAATAGGTTACGGTTATTTGGTGTTTGGAAAGTAATGATATTATCGCTGTAATGAGAATGCTTTTAAATTTACATGTTTAATGGTTGGGTGGCTATGATAGCGAACTGGAAAAAATTCACCTTAAAAGTTCGACCTACTTTTTCGTTTCCTTATTGACCGTATCATTTTTATAGAAGAAGGACAAACAAACACTTTGAAATCCTGCCCGATGTTCATTTTTTTAAATTGTACATACAATGCCAACAACAACTTACATACATACGATACGTCTTGTATATAATGGTTTGACGTGAACTGATGATTACCCTTACAAATGTATATATGAATGATCCATCCCCTCCTTTACAACAGCAACACCAACTCACTTTTTTTTAGCTTTTAAGAGGACGTTAGCTACGTGCGTTTTCAGATATATCGTCGTCTCCTTAAGTTTGAATTGGACCTATGATTTCTTTACTAGTGACTAGGGAAAGAGTATATACCTTGAAAATGTTTTGCCGTTGTTAATTAAGGAATAACATTGCAACTTCTAATGCAAATATATTGACCGCATGGCATAATATTCTTATTATTGTTATATTAATTAATGTTCAATTTTCACAAAAATGTTTTGATTGCAAATTTGATGGAATTTGGTGTGATGAAATGTTAGATTTAGATTTACTTTAGAGATATATGGTAATGTTTTTTTTATTTACAAAAGAATTCTTGGAATGCGCTACAGAATGGGAATGAATATTTGAATTTTTATGCTTGCACAATTCTGCCAAGCACCCTTTCTTCGTTGTTATTCTTTTGCATCGTGTGTGTCCACTTCTCTCTTCATGAAACTAATTGCATGGTTCAATGTAAATCTAATAGTTATGGAGCAGAATGAGCTGTCACCCCCATTGGATGATGAGCTGAAGGATGGCCAGTGGATGGGAGTTAACGTTCGGAGTCAGGGTCCAGGACGAAAAGTCATGGTAATGTTGAAAGAGTTGTTAAAGTATTCAGTTGTTAACGGAACAAGTATTAAAAGTATTCCGTTCTGTTTGAAGGCACCTTATGCTTTTTGAAATATCATGAATCATGCCGAAATTCTTTTACGGCTTGTCAGACTGCTTTGGAAATTTTTACAACGGCAAATGAAATTTTGCGCAGGGAATTCTAGACTTTAGTAGACAGGAATATTTGTTAAATGCATTCATGCTTTTTTGGTATTTTTATAACGAAAAACGAATTTGAAGCACATGAAACTGTGCTTTATTTGCCAAATTGTAAGTTATATGAAAGATGAGTGTCATGTAACGTATACTGCTTTTGAAGTGACAGGATGAGGTAATATATTCAGTTGCAATTTTAACACACACGCCGACAGTTTTGCATGAATGCAATGCATTTGCACATGAACTCCCCACACGATTTTTGTAAGCAGGAAAAGCACTTCTCTACATAACTTCAAGATTTCAAGTTGACAATCAACAATCGTTCGATGGCCTTTTTATGAGTCTGGATTTTATGAAGTGAAGAAATATTAGCACAAGCTAAAAGCTTTCAAAGCCACTTTATCGGTGGTCCTAGGACACTTACTTACGTTTGTGGAATGTCATGTGTGATACTCCTGCAAATGGGATTAGTAACATTGCAAAAAATGTTGTCACTCCGGTTCCGTTTCCTGCCTTGAATGTATGTATTATACGCATGAGTAAAAAAATAAGAGAGAAAAAAAATCATGCCTTCTAAGTATTATGCCCATATAGTAAATACAGAATGTCTTCCCCGTTGACACAAACTGACGCATTAAAGATCAAATACAAAAGCCCTAACGTTTCTTTTAACACTTTCATGAGTGTGGCAGACTAACTGTATTTTATTAGCACTTCCCCTAAAATCTCTTATAGTCCAAAGTCCAAACCGGCATATTTTGTTTATTTTGTGTAGGTTTGTGCACATCGATATGTCAATCAAGGAAAGGATTTTCGTTGGGGATTAGGTCTTTGTCACTTCCTCACACAATACCTTGAATATGACCAGACGCTGGAGCCTTGCAGAAACAAAGTGAGACGAGCTCTAGAAGATTATGGCTACTGTCAAGCTGGAACGTCAGCGGATATACTGGAAGATGACACAGCCTTGATGGGAGCACCAGGTGCGTATACATGTAGAGGGATGGTCTTTGGAATTTCCGTATCGGATGACTACCTAAACAAAGACCGGAATCACTACCACACACCACTTCTTGAGAATAGCCCAATTGACAAATACAGCTACTTAGGAATGTCCGTGTCTGGTGGTAAGTTTTTTGGGGACCACTATTCATACGTTACTGGAGCTCCCAAAGCTGCCCTCGGATCTGGACAAGTATTCTTCTTCATGAAGGTAAAAAAAGGACTGCATAGATAACATATAGTAAAAACCACACAATCCAGTTACTACTATCAAATGTCATATCTTTTCATCATAAGAGTGAGCATGTTATTTGCTAGATAAGTCAACCCCAAAAGTAGATTTATCTCTAAAAGAGAAATGCTTAAACGGGCCAACAAGAATGAGGATATACTTACGTGCACTACACATTTTAAACTTTCTTCTCCACTTTTTTGTGTCTGAGTAAACATGATATGTTGACAAATTTCAGGGTGGTGATCCAGGAACTTTACGAGTTGAGGGATTTCTCACCGGTGAGGGCTTTGCCTTTAGCTATGGATATGAGCTTGCAACGTTGGATATAAACGGTGACAAGTGAGTTATTTTCTTGTTGATGTTGTCTCAAATATGAGTTTTCATATTTTACTTCAAGCTGAGAAGCATATTATGAGCATTTTAAAAACTCATTTTTATATAGCACGCTTGCATTCATTTTCGTGTAGGTATATAAATATGATCTCATCTCTACTAATCAAAACAACGCTTTGTAACAAATGCATGCAATCACTCTTTGTAAATATTCAACATTGTGTGTATGCTTTTTAAAAAGTAAAACGCCTTTCCTTTAAGTATGTTACTGCTTTGATGTGGACCATACAAGAATAACCTTAGTTTATGAACGGTTTAACGTAATCATACGGTATAATATGTACCTGTCTCCATTATAGTAAAACGGACTTGGTGGTTGGCGCTCCATTTTATATGGACTCAAAGCAGGCTGGTGGTGCTGCGTATGTCTACCTTAATGACGACGGATTCCGGCCAGACCATCCCTACGTGCGACTGACAGGAACCAGGGAATCAAGATTTGGGTTGGCATTATCAACTGCTGGCGACTTGAATAGAGATGGCTTTGATGACCTTGCCGTGGGTGCACCGTACTCATTTGATGGAACTGGGGCTGTATACATTTACCTTGGATCGAAAGATGGCATTATTCGTGAGCCCTCTCAGGTATAATTATTGCCAATTATGTTTTAATAAACTTGTTAAAACTTCTAGTCATGCTTTAGCTTTTGGGTTGATTACACTTCAATGGTTTTCTGACAAATTTGAATGCTAATTATGAAGGTGATCAAAGGAGCAGAATACTATCCAAATATGGTGACGTTTGGTTACTCGCTAAGCGGTGGGACTGATTTGGATAGGAATGATTATCCAGATCTTCTTGTTGGTGCATATGATTCAGCTTCTGTGGTACTGTTACGTGCCCGTCCTATTATTGACGTTGTAACTAATGTTTATGGAAATCTTTCAAATATTGACCCTAATGGCCATGGATGTTCTGCTTTCCCAAATTCGAATCAAACCTGGTAAATATGTGTATGATATTTAATTCGTTAGTCCTAATCAGTACTAGCATATAATCGTACTTAACGCCATAATTTTTTTTAAATAGCTTCAGTTTCATAGCTTGCTTTGAAATAACTGGGATCTCACAAGTACGAGCTACCTCATTAAGGGTAGAATATCGCATTGAAGCTGAAACATTTGTTGAAGGGAAAAAGTTTTCCCGTGTCGCATTCTATAATGGGCGCAGAGATCGTCCTCAAGTTGTCAACCAGACGGTAACAATGAGAAGAAGTGGAGAGTTAAACAAATATTGTTCGAATGAAACCGTGTTCATTAAGGTGAGTTTTAATCATTTGGTAGTCAATGTCAAGACTGTACTGCACATATTATATGAACTAATTTCATTTGCTTCTATAATTTACAGGAGGGTACAAAAGACATTCAGTCACCTATAGCTTTCAAACTGACCTACACGCTAATACAACGGGAACCAGTATACATCCCGAACAATCCTACATTACCAAATATACAAAATTATCCTATACTAAACCAACAAGAGGCTTCCAAAGTATTCCTAGCAAATTTTGAGAAAGACTGCGGGGAAAACGACCTTTGTGAAAGTGATCTCCATGTTAATGCTGTTCCGGAATTGGAGACTGATAGTTCCAATCAGTATCTGTTGGTCTTAGGCCGGGACACTGTTTTCGTGCTCAACATATCCCTTGCAAACTTTGGAGAACCAGCATATGAGGCTTCACTATATGTTTCTCATCCGAAATCCATGTCATACATTGGACAAGATGCTGAAGTATGTTTAAAAAATTAAATGACAAAAAGGTTTTACGACTAATCAGCATTTCTAGCCTTATCTAACTATTCTATCTATCTAATAGTTACAGAAAAAGGGCTTAGGATGCACACCGTTCAATGCCAGCATGGTAAGCTGTCCACTTGGAAATCCCTACAAAAAACAGGCAGATTTCCGCTATCTTCGGCTCCGTTTTGATGCTGGAAACTTGAAGGATATCGAAACAAAGCTTGAATTTGATGTGTGGGTCAATTCAACCTCAATTGATGATGAGCTAAACAATCATAAGACTGTTACTGCAACAGTTATTAAAATGGCTGAGCTGTCCATTGCTGGGTATTGTTATATATCTTTTTATATACTGTTTGTCTTGAATAAATAAAAAACATTGAATTAATCACTCTTACAATCTTTTTATTTCAGAACTGGAGAGCCTGAAAAGTTATTCTATGTTTATGGGGGCAATGTGATTGGTGAGTCTGCAATCAAGTCCCTTGCAGAAATCGGCCCAAGGGTGACACATCAATACGAAGTGTGGAATGCTGGACCATGGAAAGCTTCCTACTTCAATGTTGACATTTGGTGGCCACATCAAGTTGAAAACGGAAAAGCCCAAGGAAAATGGCTTCTTTATCCAGAGGCTGCACCAGTATTAGACGGCGATGGTCAATGCTTCCTTCCAAATGATGTAACAGATATATTACATCTCCGTACTAAAAGGGAAACTGAAACGATAATAGCGTCACAAAAAGAGCGTGGAGCAGATGGAAAGTTTAAAACATACGTAGAAATGGTAAAAATAACGAGCCTCACAGTCATTCACGATTCATTTAATGTTTAAAAATATTTCGTAATTTCAATTAAAAATAACACTAATTATTTTTTAGAATTGTGTTCGTGGCTCAGCCAAGTGCTTTAAAATAGAATGCATCATAAGAAACCTACTTCCACGTGAATCTGCAGTCATTAAGATTCACTCTAGGTAAATTTACAGATTTTACTTAAAATTTCGATGAATTTAAGGTTTTGAATACCTTTAACTATTATATTCATCCAATTTTTTTTTGCTAGACTATGGAATGCTACGCTAGTAGAGGACTACCCTACAGTAGATGAAGTGAGAATTCGATCCAAGGCTCAGATCAGAATTTCAGAAGAAATCCGGCAGGATACCGGAAATGATGTTGCACAAGCTTTAACAACCTGCTTTCCAGATCTTAAACTGAAGGTAGAACTGGAAGGTATAGCGTGGTGGATATATGCTGTATCCATTTTAGTAGGAATTTTTGTATTAGCTCTTATTGTCTACTGTTTATATAAAACGGGATTCTTTAAGAGGAGACGTCCAGAGCCGACGCACACTGCCAGAGTGTCTAGTAGATCGTAGTTTTGTTATTTCTTCTCAAGAGACATTGTTGAATGCTTTCTTTGTTGTCTTCTCTGTACGTACTATATTGTTAAGGTAGCTATCTAGAGTACTATAGTTATCAAGCCAGGTAAGTTAACTACCAAGAGTCATTGTCCTACTTGTATGTATTTCTCCCAAATTCTCAGTTTTAAATTATTGTATAGTATACTTGCTATCATTACCTGTATCGTGTCTAGCTATAAAATGATGTTGATGAGTCATATATATTATTTGTCCAGTTTATTGATATATTACATTATTCCATTTGTTCAACAATGAAAGTTTAGTCCATCCGATCCCTTATACTTCCCTTCATGTTCTACTTAACTTACAAAGACTCTCGAACGAAAAGCATTTGTATTACGCTCGTAAATATATAAAGTAAAAACCGTACATATGGGCCGAAACGTTGGTAGCTAGATAGTAACGGTTATTTACATAAGTAATTCAAACAACGAATCTATTATTTATTTGAGTTAAAACTCCAAAATGCAATGGAAACCAAATTTACTACATACATACGACTAGCCTTGTACTTAGCATACAAATAACGTGTTAGTTATAAATTTAACCGATGAAAAAAGTTGTAGGTTGCTAGATTTTTTTATTAAAAAATTAAGGTAGTATTTGTGTCGGAAAATGGCAACTTGCAACGATATATGCAGCTAAAAAAAGTATCATTGTTCTTATATTATACAACATAACCTAATTTATTGTGTATTGAAGAATTCCAAAGTTTAAATTTCTTGTTGGGCATTGTTTATTTTGTTAGATGTGTAGCTAAAAAATACTAAGGCAGCTCTAGCTATATATAAATATTATTCTTACTGTGGTATAAAATAATTGTTAATTATTCAAAACAGCAAAAGTATACAAAGTTTCAAGAATTGGCTTTCAAAGTTATTGAAAGAATTACGAAGTGAAATGACCCTGAAAAACGAAAATGACTATTTGATGTTATATAATTTTTAGAAAAATTGACAGCTTATATATGTATCTATTATGTTTACGTTTATGAAATTGTTTTCTCAATGTTCACATTTGTTATGGGTTAAGTTGAATGCAATTATTTATGGTATTTGGAATGTGATGTTGAGCTTTTAAACAGTTGTTCCGAGATAAAACGTGATCTTCACCTTATAGGAGATTTATATTATTACTATAAATATACATAAACTGTACAGAAGGAATTAAAAACATCGTGTTGTTGTAGTTGATTTGTGAATTTAGAGTCCTGTCACTTAAGGGTTCACACATGTGTTCGTGATGTTATCTATAACATAACATGGTAATAATTTAAAAAATTATCTCGCATTGCTTCGGTTGATTATTATGTATGTGCGTAATGATTCAAAAAATGTGAGTACAGTACAATAATAAAATCGACAATTATCATGTTTCAATTCAGAAGTTTTGAGAGATTTTTTTTTCATCATAACGGAGAAGACTTTAATCATGCGTTTTTTTACGACTCGTCTTTTTTAACTACTACAAAAAATACGCTTTCATTTCACATGAATTTTTTGACGATTGGAGCAACTTTTTACATGGATATATTTAACAAAAGTGTTCATAAATACGAGTATTGATTTATACAGACTTGTACAGTGTTCACATAATATTTATATATATTAACAAAAAAAAAGTCTTTTCATTTAAAAATATTAATTACACAATAAGGCACATCAGATTGTACAAACAGTCAATATAGTAACGTTAAGTAGGATTGATTGAAAAATTCTTGTCATTGTCTTGGTTGATTTATTCATTTGGGAGCATAAAATTATTATCATGATTATTAGCACTTTGAGGATTTTTGGCTGTAACTTCCTAATGTCAATGGCAGCTTGGGTTTGACTGTGCCTGGAAAGATCAACAGTTTGAAAATGATTACGACCCCATTTCCCATCTCATTTAAGGTGCAGCACATTAACATGGCAACATGGGTTTCTTCACTTACGTCGGGAAACAGACTGCGTGCCATTATGAATTTCATCCCCTTCTTCTACCAAGTTTTCTTTGCTTGAGGTGAACACATTATTGTTTTCTAGAGAGGATTTTGAAATGATTATTTCATTGGGATTTCTTGCATTTGAGGCATGGTCTCCACTTTGGACGTTTGTGGTGGTGTTGGAGTCTCCAGCATTTCCTCGCCGAGAGGCGAAGTACACTGCTGCGGCACTTTGAATAAGGTGATTTTGAGCCATGCTAGGGGAATAGCTGCCATACTGGGAGTCAGTTAATGATCTTCCATCTCCATCATCTCTTCGGGATAAATCACTTGGTGAGCTTTTTGAACTTGAGCTGGTGGATTCTGCATCCCCATGAGTTGTGAGGCCAACAAGATTCAAGCTGATTGGTGTTACTTCAGCGGTTGTTACGAAAGTGCCACTACCACACTTTGGGATGGAACCTAGACCCTTATTTTTCTGAGCACTTTTGAGGGAAATTGGGTGCCCTAACTTTTTACTAGCTGCCTTCCCAAGGGATACTGAGTAATTACAGTCGGGAATTGTGTCGTCGGCAAGGGACAATTGGTCAAATGTACTTAAAGTATCATCCATGCTCATCCCTTCAGTATCGCTTTTGTTACCACTCTCAATTTGCCCCAAGTTCAATCGGTTTGTAAGGAGAAGTTTCGATAACGGTGGGGCAAGACCAAGTCCCATGTTTCGTTCATTGTACACATCAGTAATTGGTAGGTCTCGAGTTACAGGTGGTTTACGAGGAGTTTTACCAGCATGGTCTTGCACTTTGCTTTCACTGGGGACGTCTTCCTTCTCATTCACTTGTCCTTTCCCATTAAAGACAGTTCTCAGTTTGACCCAAGGCTTGTTGTCTATTCCTGACCCATGTACTTTCATGGTGGTGTCTCCACATGCTTCATTCATTTTCCAGGTTACCCGCTTTCCAGCAGCGGAGCCTGAAGATGCTTTTCCAGAACTCATGGTGTCAAAAATTCCACCACCACGACTCATTGCGGGGATAATGAGATCCGAATCTGATCCGGCAGAGTCGAATCCAGAGAAGGAGGATACAGAGAGGGAGCTGGAGAGCCCTATTGCTAACAATGGGTCTACTCTGTTGTTTACTGGGAGGGAAGGTGCTTTCCTTCTCACTGTAGAAAGCCCATTTTCCCAGTCAGTCATGGAGCTACCACTGCTTGAACTATCTGCTCGCTTGACTGCAATAGACGGATAGCTTCTTGGGCCTCCACCAGAACCTCGAATAGGTGGTATTGGAGGTCTGGATGATGGTGAAGAGGGTACTCCATCAGGGAACTTGTGACTTGCTGGGTTTATGAAGTTGACTTCGAGGTGATCTCGACCTTTGGTGTCAATGGTAGTATTGGTGTGGCCATCTGGTTCCCCTCTACTTCGCATGTAGCTTGTAAAGGCACCCTTGCCCATTGCTATCTGTTGTCGTACTGGAAGATATACAGATTGCATTGAAGGAGCGGCGGTTGGAACAACTTCACATAGTTCTTCGGTGCCAAGTTCCAAACTTTCTAAGGACAAGCTACGGTCAAACGAGCCTCTGTCGTCATTTCCATCGGTTTGAGTATCTGTAGAGAACAGACAACGGTTAGAGCAATTCAGATATATATGATATATATTGCAAACGAACCAGTATTTATAATTTTAAAACTTACCAAATAAAGCCAATGTTGCTTGCAGGGCAAGCTGCAGCATTCTCAGACTGACATGCTTGCCCACGCTGAGAATGACTTCGTTTTCTCCTACTTCGATCAAGTCAAATCCTACAATAATTCAATTTAATTTTCATTAGATACATACAGGTCATGACATAACATAACACAAAGTAACAATATTAATAGCACTATGAGTTTCAAATCCCCCCATTACCTAGAGCAGCAAGTAGTTCATGACATCCTGCCATTCCCCATAACTTCACGTTGATTCTCACTTCAACCTTTTCTTTCTCCAAGTCCTTAGTAGCCATTTCTGCAATTGCTTGTCGGAGAATGGAAATAACGTCATCACCCGCTTCCGGTGTTGAAAGTAGTTTGGATAATGCATTTACTGATGGCCCAGACAATCCTAAAGAACAATGGTTTTTTGTTAGTTAAAATATTTCTGAGGATCAACTTGGACCCTGAAGTAGTATGTATATTAAAAACATAATGAATTTACCAAGTAATGCTTGCAAGCTGGCACTGCATTTGACCAACCTCTCCCCAGGATCACACTGGGGAAAGAAAACAGCAGCAGGGAGGCCGTTGGAAGCAGGTTCGAAACGGAATCCAACTGACATGAGAATTTCTTTCCACCCTGAGACACTTCCAACTTTGTTTTCTATACTTTGTTGTGTTGTATACATGGCGTTCTTTTGGCCAGTGTTGATTCGTTGAAGAGACTTTTCGACCTGAGAACACAAATGACATACAAACATTAAGTTTCTTGCTTATCATCCAATTTCTATTATTAAATAACAATTAATCAACATCATCTTCATTATTCAAATTCTTGAACTTACTAGATGCAGAGTAACTCGCAAAGCATCGCGAGATCTCTCTGGAGCCTTGAGTAGTTCCCATATAGCTTGACTAGTCAACGCCACCTTATTTGACAACTGAACATCCGAACCAACCAACAAATAGCCAGACCAATTAGCTGGATGAGCAAACTGTTTCGTGTGTTGCACCGTGAGCATAGCCTCAGTCACCGCGTGACTTGCTCTTGACCCTTGCAACAAAGATGAGTACAAAGTTCTGAAGAAAATCTTTGAAGCCGTCTCAGGTACCGGCCACAACGTGAGAATAACCGCCATAGCACCAGCAGCAAGCAACGCTTTACAAAGAGCAATTATACTCTCTGAGTTTGCGAGCCCATGCCTATCTCTCGTGTGACAGGAGCTGAGGACAACAAGCTTCGCATTCAGTCTTAATTTCAATATGTCTGCAGCAGTCAACAAATACTCGGAGAAAGCTGGGCTGTCTCCCTGTCCTGAAGATTCAGCACAACTGCCATCCGACGTGCTGCCGGAACTCTTTGAGGTTGAAGATTCCTTCTCCATGTTTCCAGGAGAAAGCACTATTGCACTGAGTTTCCATGAAATGTGAGTTGCAAAATGAATACATTCCGCATTGGAGATTTGCTGAAGAATATTGTCCTTAGTTGCATACGTCCCCAATATGGGATCACATTGTAAGATTTCTCCAACCATTTTAGCTTCACTTTCAGCCCTAGGTATCTCCTCCCAGCCCCACTGGTCCATGATATCCGAGGGCAGCGCTGGGCTACCAATAATCAACGGCACACCAGAAGACTTTGGCTTACTTCGATGAGCATTCCGGAGTGAGCTGATTGCAGGTGTGATGATAAGTTTGAACTTTTCACAAAGATACTCTTCGTTTGTACAACTTCTGAGGGGTGGGAACGGCACAAGGAGCAGATCAGTCTCAAGGACGAGTATTAACTCTTTAAAGCAAGTTTTATCCAAAACACTAAGCTCCTCCTCAAACGGAGCAATGAGCATTTGATACAGAGAACGTAAACAGGATGGGCCTTGCCATGAGCTACGTCGAGATCGGGTTGAGCCAGGTCGACTTGCGGGGGTACTTTTTACACTGCCTGTAGCACTACCAACACTGAACAAACTAGACAAACTATAACTACTACAGTTGAAGCGGTGGTTGCGACTAACCATCCGTAAGAAACCAGTCTTATCATTGTCTTGATTCAACTTATCTCCAAGCTCCTCCAAATGTTGGGACCATAAATCTGTGCCGTCACTCTCACACTGGCCGTCTGTTAATGAGAGGTTCTTTGAGCTACCAGATGTGTTAAAATCAATTCCTAAAGCGTCTCTTGTTCCGTCAATGTAACGTTTAAGTAATGCACCCATGCTTGTGACTACATCTCCATCATTTCCTTCATCATCCGTGTTGATACATGACTCGTTGAATTTTACAATACCTGAAAATAAGCAGAACAAACCAATTGTAGAAAATTGCAACTGCATTATGAAATGTAGCTTTACTTCGAGTGACAGCATTTACATTTACCTCTCTCTGGAATCAGGAGCCAAGAGTAAAGGTATCCTCCTATTGCACTAAAGTACAGTACAGCTGCTCTATGTCTATTGACTCGTTGAACTAATAGATCAACGCTGTTAATTAGATTGATTGGAGTATTTGAGCTACTCAAAGGATCATTGAAAAGTTTGAGCCCTCCTGCATACTCTTTGTGACTATTTGGCAGAGTTGTATTGGCAATTGTGCGGCATTTCTCGGCAAAGAGCAATGCCAAATCTGTTCTGCCGAGGGAAACGAGGATTCTTTGGAGAGCGTGAAAAGAGGCGATTTGACGATCGAATAAGTGTAGGTAATACTCTGAGCTGGTGCCGTGGGTGGATAAGCGTATGTTTTCTAACAAGTCTGTAGATTTCTCTAGGTGGGCCAAGGCTGACTCTAAATCCCCATGACGCCAGAGGGCCAAACCTAAAAAGTGTCGGACTTTAGCTTCCTCCTCTTTGGCATCAGTTTTCTCAAATATTTGAAGACCTTGCTGTAGATATGCAACAGCTTGGATATTATTTCCTAGTGCGTGATGGATTCTCCCTGTAAATCATACAAGTCATCATTTATCATTCGATTTATAATTAAAGCTATCAGATTTTTATAATAAAAATTAGAATTGTGCTTACCAATGTGACTGAATGCCACTGCTTTTGTCACCTCCCCATCAATTTGATTTGCTGCATTTAGGTGATATTCTTGGTACAACAGTGCTTGATCAAAGTTTCCAAGAGATTCATATGTCATTCCTAAATGGTTATACGCTCTAGCTTTTCCTTCAGTTGAATCGAGTTCCTGCGATATGCTCAGGTCTGCTTCATGATATTGCAAAGCTTCAGAGTGATTTCCCATCAAATGGAACGTCTTTCCCAAGAAGGACAACGCTTGCGCTTCCTGGTGCCTGTCATCAGTCTCTTTCACAATATTTAGTTGCTGTTGGAAACAGCTAATGGCTTGATCAAAGTGGCCAAGCTCCAATTGCTCCTGTCCAATATCCCCATAAGCACTAGCGCGAAGGTGGGATGAATCTTCACTGCCGCAATCATTCGCTGTGAGATTAATAACGGAGAGTCGTTTCTCAAAGTACATGAGTGCGGTAGCAGCATTCCCTACAGCTTTATGAGCTAAACCTAATGCACGGTAAGTTCTTTCTTGGTCACGTAAACTGGGCGTTTTCAAAGATATTTGGAGGGAGCGATCATGACACCTTATGGCTTCTTCAAAGTCATTTAAAGCATTGAAACAGTCACCAAGGTTCCCATACGCTCTTCCTTTTTCTACTAGTACCAACATGGCAATCTTTGAATTGGAAGACATGAGAGCTTCCAACACAGATATTTGTAGTTCGAAAAATGTGACACCTTCTTCATAACTACAAATGTTCATTCTTGCAATGCCCAAGTTTCCATAGGCTTGTGCTTCTGTCATGGCATCCTTTAAGTCTTTGGCTCGTTCCAGCATTTCTTCGTAACATTTAATGGCACTTGTGTAATTTCCGAGGGACATGTGGACAGCTCCGAGATTGCCGTGGGCTCGACATTCGCCTCGTAAATCGTTTATTTCTTGGAGAATCGTTAATTCCTGAAAAGATACGAGTATAAAAGTTTGTTAAATTTTGTTGTAATTGACGGAGCTTTTCGACTAAATTGAAATTATGTAGAAACTGTACCTGCGTATGGAAACCCAACGCTCTATCATATCTCTTGGTGACCCTGTAGGCAGCACCAAGGGAGCCATAAGCCGCTGCTTCCTGCACTTTGTCCCCATTCGCTTTAGCTAGCAGTACTTGTTTCTGGTAGATTTTGATAGCTTCATCTGGCTTCCGCATTCTCAAGAAGACAGTTCCAATATTACCCAACGCTCTATATTTGCTTTGTACATCTTTGGTGGAGTGTGCCATGGTGAGAAAGAATTTCTGGCATTCTAGCGCAGTGTCAACACTTCCTAGGGCGAGGTGCGTGAGCCCCAAGTTGCAATAGGCTTTGGCAATGTCCGTCTTATTTTGTAGTTCTTTGGCAATAGCTAAGTCTTGGTCATAGTAGCGGACGGCTTCTTTGAAATTTCCAAGAGAGTAGTGAGCGTAGCCGAGAAAGTGACAGGCTTTTCCCTCTCCTTCAACATCACTTAGCTCTTGAGACAGCATGAGATAATTCTCATAGAAGGGAATGGCTTGAGAGAAATCTCCGTGAGAACTGTGACAGTTGCCGAGATTAAGAAGAGCACATGCCTCACCCGACGTGTCCTTCAGCTCTCTTGAAATGTTCAAGTGGCTATGATAATGGACTAGGGCCTTCTCATACATTCCAAGAGCTTGATATGCCACAGCTAAATTGCCGTGAGTAGAGGCTTCTGAGCTCCTGTCGTTCACCTCCTTGGAGATGGCGAGCTCTTGTTTGTGGTATTTTATTGCTTGCTCATATAGCCCCATAGCGTTATACGCATTTCCAATATTACCATAAGCTCTCCCCATGCCTGCTCTGTCACGAAGACTAATGGCCAGGTTCAGGTGAGCTTGATGTAACTTGAGAGCTGCGTCATGGTCTCCGAGCAGTTGAAACACGATCCCAAGGTTCGAGCAGGCTCTCGCCTCTGCTACCTTGTCTTTGGTGCTGAGCGCCATGTCCAATTGCTTTTCATGCCACATTTTCGCCATCATATAGTCCCCCATACAGCGGGCTGCATGACCTAGCCCAGCATATGCCCTCACCTCGATATTTTTATCCCGTAAATCTTGAGCTATCTTGAGCACGTGGTTGTGGAATGTGATGGCCTGTTCGAAATTTCTCCTGTAGTGATACGAAGATCCTAAATTACTATACGCCCGTGCCTCTTCTACTTTATTCTGGAGTTGCTTGGCCATCCTCAAATGTTCCATGTGACAATCGATCGCATTGTCGAAATCCCCCATCACCAAATACACCGCGCCGACATTACCAATTTCTCTCGCTTCCTGCAGGAGATCTCCCATCTGCTGTAACAATTGGACACACTGTTTGTGGGACGCTAGTGCATTGGCATAATCTCCAACGGCAGTGTACACGTGACCTAAAAATCAAATGCATTGTGTGTTGTGAAACAGAATTAAAACCAGATGGACTTTTATTTTTTATGAGCTTCCTCATCATATATAGTAATGTAATATACAAGTAGGGATTGTACATCTACTTTTCTTAATTGGAAGACAACTCTTGTCAAAATCCTGGCACTCAATTCATGCCGACTAACCATTTATGGGGGATACACATGACAATGAAAACATGTAGTTTGCATTGCATTCATAATAGCCAATGACAAATAATAAAGGTTATAAATGGCCAATTCGGAGTAATAAGAGACAAGTGGATAGCACCTATATCCACCTTCTAATTCTGTTAAAGGCACCTACGAAAACTACTGAAATTGTGATCCTCCTTGTTAGCGAAACCAAGCCAAAAAATTATCGATAAAAATTGGCATGTGGGTTTACACTTGTATATATCCATCCTCCTATTGGGACGGCATAAACTTACCTAGGCTAGTCAGAGCTGAAGCAGCTGCATGAGTATCTTTGCATTTCATAGCGAGCACTAATTGGTATCGGTGAGATGTCAAGGCATCTTTATAGTTTGCCTTGGAGAAGTAAGCCGAGCCTAGATTCCCGTGTGCTCTGCACTCTCCAGTTACATCTCCAAGTGACTTGGAAACTGCCAAGTCTTGTTGCATGTAACTTATGGCCTGAAAAAATATTTAACAAGAACACAAAAAAAATTAATTACAACGCATATTTTAACAAGCATTTTGCTAGTTGCTGTCATGAATTTATTGAATTCTTAACTCATTTTCGTGCTTCACGCAATAAATTAAGTATATGCTCTTTGCACATAAAGGGCTAGTAATTATGAGTTGGGTTCTCTTCTCGGTTGACTAATTTAGTATTTCTCCCCCTTTTTTTACTTTACTGCATCATACGTGCGTTTGTAAGTGGACAAAGCAACAAACACTTGGTTGCAAAAAAAAACTCTCGTAAACCTATTTTATGACCATTATGACTTCTAAAACATCACAAGAAAAATATTACAGACCGGTTGACCAGTAACAACAACGCAACGATAGCCAAAGATGCTCACAGATCTGTTTTTTGATCCTCATTCATTCACTCGCAAATTGAGCAAAAAACATGCCTTCTTTTTGTAGATAAACCAAACATATATGAATATAAACATAATTGTGACATTGTTGCAATTAAGCTAAAACGAATAATGTGTTTGTGTGAGGGAACAAAGCTCAAATTGAGTAAATGCTTTATGCATGCGTATTCAGTTTCAATTTTGCTGCTTCATGACATGACCCAAAATATATCCTTCCTAAATGATGTTGTCCTCTCTTACACTTATATATATATACACGGCTATTGTTAATATTTACCATGAATTTCATTAGAGCCTGAAGACACGTAAAAAATCCAGAATCACAAGCCTTACATATTCGAAAACGTAGTAAATTATGACATCGTCAATTGCAAAAGATTCATTCATTCATACATTCAGCTCATTTAGAGAGACTGCTAGCACTGCACGCTACACATTATCCATGTCAAACTTCCTCATTAGCATATCAGATTTATCATGATGACCCTTGAATTGCTATCCCACTGTTTGCCCAACAAATTGTTATTAAGAAATTATGATTAGCATGAGTGAGAGTACATAACTTGTAAGAATCAATAGTGCAATTAGCAGAGGAGGCCAAGCTTAGGTTTGAGGAAATTGGATGATGGTATTGACGTTTCCTGATAATACTTTTTTATGAGCTCTTTACATCCTTTAAAGTCGCATTTTGAGCCTGTCCTCCAAATTTTGTTAGACCAATTCAAAACTAGATCGATGTCTTTACAATGCCATAGGTATTTGGATACGGGTATCACGAAGATGAACTCACTCAACGTTTCCGTACATATAAGGCAACAAAAATGTAACCCTCATAAAAAGTATTAAAACGATGATTTAAATGCATTTGAGTTCATTTACTTGGACGTATAACAATCCACACTTAACATTCCATAGCATTGTGTTCATAACTCAACTAAAACATGATTTAGCCAGCCTTGACTCTCTGTCTATAGCTGTTTCTCCGCTGGGGGTATTCAGTGACTCATTCTGCTTTCCTTTCGTTTCAAATCTACATACTTGGCTGTCATCTTAGATCTGATTTTGAAAAAGCACATAAAATATGTGTCACGGTATGGGCATATCCGTCAGTGCTCGATATGTGTAACCAACTTGTGATTTTAAACTGAAGCATTTGTTTTGTCATCAAAAAGGGTTGCCTTTAACGTTACACATTCTCAAGTTTCATAAAATATTTTATCTTTACATCATATTCCGCAAAACTGGATTACCTACACGTATTCATACTTACTCTACGCTATAAAATAACAGTGTGTTGAAATCGTGCAAAAAGGTAAAACGTGTTGTTGTTGAGCTGAAGGGGAAGACTCAAGGACTCGAGCATATTTTTTTGCTGCCATCATCTCTAACGTCTTTCTATATACATCCCAATGCAGTTATGGGAGACTTTTAATGTAAGTGTAAAATGTGGAACAGACAACAATATAAAAACAAAAACTTGAACATGAACAAGGCGACATGTTTATCTTAGATCATCTCATTACTTCCACTTTGGGCTTTTCAAGAATATTTAATATTGCTGCTTGACTTCAATGAAATTTGAACTAATAATCGTTCTCGTAGTTTCATTTGATGCACTAAGTTTTTATACTCACACATTACTTTAACTTACTTAGCGTAGAATATTTTTTTGCAAACAAGTTGATTCAGTTCATTTCATGCAACGAATGAATTGTAGAGCACACAAAGGCTAATGGGATGGGATCTTCTTATTCTCTAGTATATTCACACTATCTAACTAAACTACTTACAACCACAGTATATGCAGGTGAAACGAAGAGTTTACTATATATGAAGTAGATGCATAATAAGTCGCGAAATAAAATGCAATCTGATTTGACACGAGCGTTGGCAGCTGTAATTAACAGCCTGTCAACTGTACAATTATGTTTCCTCTACAAAAGATTAAAGTCCCCTACCATACCTAAACAGCACACCAATGTCACATAACAGCGTCCACCTTTTAACTTTATCTTGCATATCGTTAAACAGATCCAAACAATGGCACCCAATCGTTTCTCTAGGTATGTGCAGAAGACACATCCATCCACATGAGGAATACAATACGGAGGAGCAGAGCACAAAGCAAGATTTGCGATGAATACACAATTCGAGAGTAAATGAAAAGTTGCTCGATTAACTGCCTCCCTGCTACTCATTCATGGTATGACGATGCAGCTCTTTGGTAATCAGTTTGAAGTCATTTTACAACAGTTGCCACAAAAGACGGAGGATGAGTAACGATCATTTAGATGAATAGCATTAATGACAGCGTCGATACGGTAGTATCTCTAGTGTGGTTTGGCTTAAAGTAATCAGCTTCTTGTTGTACGCTTGAGATATTTTCAACTGTAAAAACTAATTGTTTGCTGGCTAGAAAGCCAAAGATAAAATGCAAACACTCAAGAGACTGGATTAGCTTTAACAACTTTGATTGTCTGAGTTGCAATATCATTTTTATGACTTTGGACTCTTTAAATCATTATGGGAATCTTCTTATATCCCTTTTTACAGAGTATGCACTAGACGTAGGGGAAAAGAGAGACTAAGAAATAACGTTACCTAAGCTGATCTACAAACAAATAGAGTGCAATTATTTGCAGTAATTAACGATTACGCTGCAAATGTAAATTAGCCTGAACCAAATGAAACAGAAGAATTTGTGCATGGTACTCTTGCTAGTCGATAATTATCATGTAAATTTGACGCTTCACATGAAACGTTATCAGCACGATATGCGGAAATTGAAATGTTGACTTCAAATGCAAGAAAATTTGAGTTGACATTAGCATTAAACCATGCTGTGTTGTGTGGGTCCATACAAGCATGTTTATAGGAACTACCAGTTTTTTATACACATTTACCTTTCCTGCATCGACATGCATCTCTTAATTTGATTTCAAAATGAGTAGTGAACGCTGGAATGCATTTAAAAAATTCCATGTGCACTCAACGAAAGTGTATCGCTTAATATGCATCAACATCAAAACCTCACATGCGTAAAAATCACCTTCCAAATGTCTACTGCCGACTAAAATTCCAAAGCTCATAGTGGCAATATATTACCAACATAAGTACACACAACATGTGATAAGTGGTGTAAGTGTGGAGGATTCGTACCAAGTCACACTACTCCGGCGGCAAATCCCCATCTGTAAAATGTTTAGCTCTGTTCTGACAACTGTAATTGTGCTAATCATTTCGGTCACTTCAAACATATTTTTTTTCAACAACAACAATAAGAGCAACACAATGCCATCCCCGTGGAACCGTAGTTTTGTTGTTGTTAAGGAGTAAAGCTAAGCTTGTGTGAGATTATGTATAAAAATGTAACTTTCATTTTGAAGTTTTCAGGGACCCCTCAAGCAGTCCGATAGCGAGGACAAGTGTACTAAAAGGTTGGCATCATCGGCTCTAGTTCCTTGTGGGTGATTTTACCTTTAAAGTAGGTAAAGCTTTGGCATTTCTACTGCATCGTTGTACACTAGAAGATGTTACATTGTATAATTTTGTCTCGCCGTTGTTGTTCCCTCTTGTTTCGAAATTTACGTGTGACTACAGAGCTAGAGAGTGACCAGGTATTTCATAACACGTATGCACACATCAGCTTATAGAGATACATAATATAACACATTTGTAAGCACATATTTGTAACACTGTTATATCAATAAGTGCGAGGAGGTTCGGCTAAAAAAAGTTGACTTTTCTTTTGACTTTCTTCAATTCCAAGTTTATCCTTAGGGTCTCGTCTGTTAGCTTTTTGTGTGTGCATGAGAAACGTAATCCTCAAAGGAATTGATGAAGAACGTAGTAATCGACCAGGTGCTAATGTACCTATTGCAAGAGATGAAAAAGGCCGACTACTTAATGCAATCAAGAATACGACAATTACAATTTTGAATAGGTATGTTTGTGTGTGTGTGTACACCACAGACACATGTGAAGCAGCAGCATTGTGAACATAAAACAGTAGCATTTTTTTTATATGTTTGTGCTATTTGTATGAGAGCAAATATGCAAACGTGGAGGAGCGTACGCAAACAAATTCAGTTCATCATATCATCATCGTCATCACCCATCGATCTTTCAATCATAACAATAAAATGTGGTAGCTAAAATGTAATATCATTTGTAAATTATGCATCAACCAAACACCAAAACCAAACCATTTGTTTCCTTGCATAATACTCCTTTTTTCATTCAAGGATATTGCATCGCAACAACTTTCAAAAAATATGTTGTGCGGCCACGTACTATAATTATATATACTATGTGTGTTGTTACACGTCGAATTTTAAGTATGTTGTACGTTCGTGTGATATGTGTGCAACTAACATTTAATAAGAGCATGACAAAACTACTACCTACCTTTTCAAGGGAGTTGAGAGCCCAATATGCTGAAGAAAGTGCGGAGTACACGGATCCCTTCAGCTTTAAGTTTGCTGTCCCTATTTTGAGAGCACTCTCAAGAACCAAGACAGCCGGTGAATAGTTCCCTGCTGCCAGAAGTTCCTGGCCAATCACTGATATCACGACGAATGAAGATTTCGACAACTTCATTGCACGTAACTGCTCGAATGTTGGCTCTAGTTTTCCTGCAAAGACATGAAAAACAAGACAAATTATTATTTTTTTTCTCATCCAAAAGAATTTAAATTTGTACCATTCAATCTCTATTCGATTCCATATCCATCTCTTTCCATAAAGACCAAAATCAGCTACCTTGATACAATCACAATCCATCCGTTCCAACTCTCAAGAGATCCTCATACAATATAAATATTCGTGTCATGCGAACGTGTGTGGATGTGGATATATTATTTATGTTGGTTGGTATCAAGTAAACTAAAGAAGATGCCGTGAAGTGGTTTTGAAGTCAGTTTAAAATAAAACCAGATGCATCAGTAATTGCCATTCATTATATATCATTGCATGATGATTATTTCAATGATGAAAATGATGGTGTTGTGATTATGTACTCATGATGATGAGAGGAGAAGAACAAGCAAAAATTCCTTCGTTTTTTCTCCAGCCATACTACTCCATTTCCATCCATTTTGATAGTGGATGCAAAGGGCCACTAGTTACTAACAATGCCGGTATCCATGTACACAATTGATATGTGCTATCGACTAGACTGGAAGAGTTCGTTTCTCCGTTTGTTCATCATCATCGTCATCATCATCAGCTTATTAAGTTTGAGGTTGGTTGGATTGGTGAAGAGTCACCACCACCAGACACTATTATTGCTATTATTATTACCGCATTTCTTATGTCTGTGTGTCTGTAAGGTGCAGAATAGGATCGTCGCCGTAATTTTGTCAGTCATTTCTAGGCCTCATCATCATCACACACAGATTTTCTTC
The DNA here is from genome assembly GCA_036850725.1 of Orchesella villosa. Lineage (NCBI taxonomy): Eukaryota > Metazoa > Arthropoda > Collembola > Entomobryomorpha > Orchesellidae > Orchesella > Orchesella villosa. The sequence goes on along the minus strand of JAANSM010000116.1, from coordinate 19,192 downwards.
TATTACAATTTTGAACTAAACCAAATACACATTCAACATTATGACTTCTCTCACATTCATATGCGTCCAATTCTTCATTGGTAAAAACTTCTTTATTTTCATTTAATACGTTAAAAGTCATCTGTTCAATCTTATGTATAGTGCAATGCACATAAATTTCAAAACTCTCTGCTGCATCTCATAGCGTCTAAGCCCAAACCTTTTTTCAAACTTCAAAGCAATCATGCGACTTGAAATTTTCAAGTCAAATTACATACATGTAGGTATGCATGTCTCTGTGGGCTGTAATTATGACCGATTTTTTCTCTCATCCTCCTAACAGTTGACCTCCCATAATCTTCATATTTGTATATGTGCAATTTTTTACTGGCTGGTTAACCAACAACGATAAAAATAGAATATGATGCTTATTTTACACATGTCATGTTTGAAAAGGTCCATGGTTTTTTTCTTATGCATTCATATATATTTATTTTTTAAAGTTGAAAGAGAATGCTTTTATGATTCTTACTCTTTTGTCCTCTTTTATCTAACTTTTATCCTGGCACAAGCTAAAAACAAGCAAATAAAATATGTTGGTCTCCTTTTATTACTGTTTTACAATTCCAGTCGTATGCATTCCACAGGTGGACTGTGTGGACTTATTGTTCTTCCCTAGTTCTTTTCAGGTGAAATGCAAAGGGTGTATGGACTTTGAGGGCGGAGAAAATGTTTCCATTTACGAAAAGTAACCCACCCAAATATTTAAGAAAATTCTTGTGTCGCTTTTTTAATACTTTTGCCACAGAATCTCATGCTGTGTTTGCTCACTTGCTTTGCTTGTTTGTTCGGATTTTATGTGCACACGCTGGAATGAGGAGAAACGTCCAGATGGGCTGTAACGTGAGTTACGTAGGCCCGTGGCACTTGCACACTACTCCTTTCATGTGCATGATTAAAATGCATATAAGCTTTAAGATATTGGTAGTAAGAAGAAACTACAATAGAAGGAACCCTAACAATCTAACTTCAACTTTAAAGGAAATTTACCACCAGGTCATAAATATTGTGAAGCACATGGTGGACGTCATTATCATGACTACTTACTTGCTACATTGGTCAAGTGTGGAAGTGGCTCTCTTCATATATATGTTCTACATTTGTGTCAATGTACATTATCGAAAAGGATTTTTTAGCTATGCTCATTCCATATATTATTATTACTTTGTCAGTCCTAATAATATTAGATCAGTTATTTCAAGTTTCGAAACCATTGTCTTAGATTGAGAATTTTCAAAAATAGGTAAATTATATGCACCAACTCTAGATTATAATTTACCTCAAAGTTTTCCAACATTATTGTCACCATCAAAGCATTATAAAGGAACATCAAAATGTACGCATCGTAACTCTTCTTTCTGCACTTTTATTTCATGAATACAAGAAACCAAAATTGTAAAGTAATGTGATGTAATGCATCTCTCTCCCTTCATTCTTTTCCCTCTGTATTTTTTGTACCCAAGTTCAAGAAAAACACTAGCTGGCACAACCACAAGCAAAAGGAGTAAAGAGAGAGAGAGGTATTAAGAGCATGAGAGACAAAGCAACCTTCAACAACATGACGATTCCACAACATAGGAACATAATAATAGACCTGAAATGATAATCACATTCCTTCAGACGATAAACGTAATGTAATATGCGCGCAGGGTTGACTACCCCTACCTTTCCTATAGGTATGCATACATGCAGAACACAACTAAGAACGACTTCAAATGCACCTTTTTTTTATTTTAATGGACATACACACATATTACAGGCCAGCATAGCAGGTTTTTACACTTGATGTTTTTCTCTCTTGAAAGAGGATTTTAATGCGAGCTACATAGAGACTTGTTGAAAGCTCTGTTCAAACTGAGAATAAGAGGGGGCCTACTGCTGTTGCAGTTGCTTCTGTGGTTGCCTTCCTTCTAAGAAACTCCGGTCTCCTCAAACTTATCCTCATTGAGCGTCTGCCTCACAGCAGTTTACGTTTTGCATTAGCTTGCATTGCTACCACACATCATTACCATCTTCCGTAGTTACTGTAATACTATGATGATGCTCCCTTCAAAGTCACCGTAGTCAATGCATATAATATGTATATATGTGCGCATCTTAAGAAAACATTTTATCTCCCATATTATTTACTATCTAATTCTGCAGTAGGTATATAGCAAAGCTCCTGATGATGAGTATATTTTTGAGGGATGAAATGAATGCAATGCAGTTTCGTTAATATACGTAGAGCATAAAGTAACATGGTTTTTTATAAGGTGTATGTAATGCAATCACATACTACACAATCCTTCAGCTATGTCAGTAACATGTTGGCCAGTAGTAGTCTGGTCAAAAAAGAAGTAATAAGAGAGCAGCAGACATTCTTTTTTCTTCTCCTTCTCAATCTTCCTCATCATCATCAATGACAGCGCTCCACACCTGGTGTTGTATTTTATTTAATGCGTTAACACATTCTTACACACAGATATACATGCACTTGCATATATATATATGCGTTGGCAATTTAATCACACCAAAAAAGAATATATAGCTGCTCCCTATGCCCTTTCAAAACCATATCAACTAATGTATATTTCATCAGTGTGCATCTTTACCACATCAATCTTACGATCGGGTGTAAATAACTAAATTGCAAACGGCCACAGATCAACGCTTTTTTTTTCATTTTCATCAACATACATATTTCCCATGTTGTCTTTGAAGAATGGCAGGTTGGAAACGGGAGAGTAAAAATAATATAGAAAGAAACATCTTTTTTATATTCGGCAGATTACAAAATGTACACACTATACACTTGCTCTTATATGACGGATTCACAGGAAAACTTATGGGAATTGAGTTTTTGGTTGGGTTGAATCATATTTTTTTTTGCTAGGCTTGAGAGAAAGATCACGTATCTTGATTTTATGGCTCAGCACATATGAGTTGAATGATGTTAATGAGTTGATGTGATGAAAAGATGTGGCAAAGGAAGAAAAATCGGAGGGACGAGATTGCAAAGAGAATAATATTTTGATGGCTTAGATAAACCAGGAAAATAGTTGACCCCATCACAAATATTAAGATTCCCAAATGAAACAGTAACAAGCAAACATGAAATTCTAGCAAGTATAAGAGCTGTTATAACAGACACATATTACATACTACCGACCATGTATGTACATATGTTTGTACTGAAGGAGGAGAAAAAACAGTTGCAAGACAACATTTTCAGGCATTCATGTAACATTTTGCGTAAGTTGGCTGACATCATATAACATATAGTATTATCCACATGCACATTCCTTTACAATATTAAACCCTATTTCCTACAACAAAAAAGCTACCAAACAATACTTATATACAGTGTCGCCTGCAATGCAATGTTGTTTGCTCACTGCATCGGATTTTTTTTATCATATCGCTAATAAATGTTGATATAAGTGAGCAGTGAACTGCAACTTTTTTTTACCTAACCTGTCTTTCAATAATCCGCATCTACAAAGTGAGCAGTGCAGCATATATATTAAAACAAATTCTTATTAAAGAAAGAATGTAACTATGAACCTTAGTTACTTTATCCTTATAGAGTATTTTGCAGCTCTACTACATCAACCCAACCTAACCTATCTGCTAACATTCTTTTGATATATTGCGATGATGATGGTGATGCAAACGAGAAAATTTTCAATGATAACTTCCTTCAATAAAAATGCACTTTGTTTTACATCAAGTTTGTTTTAGTGCTTGAGAAGAATGAACTGTAGATACAAAGTATTTTCTTCCTACAATAAAATTATTATGGTAATGGTTTTAATAATCATAGATATGCATATGTTTATATACACCATATAACAATTGTGTGTATTATCGCAGCTCATTTCTCTTTTGCTTCCTCCATTAATATGAATTGTGTACAGGGTGCGATGCTGATTTGATCACAATGTTGAATGCAAACGGACCAGACCAGAGTTTTTACATGTCAATACTAATATTAATGTGTGTACGTAATAGAGTCTGAGTTTTGAAATGATAAGATGAGCAACATGATAATATGCAGGTAAAAACTATCACGATCATCCAGAAATAAAACATGATTTCATGTAGAGCGAGTTAGCACCTTTCTTTCATATTGTTGTATAGTCAATCCAAAAGCTTCCGTGAGAGAGTGTTACAGTGCTCACATATCTTTTTGGCATTTTCTTAAAGGCTGGTTGATTATCTTGGTAGATACACGCTTGAAATGGAATAAAATGCAAAGGCAACGTACTTCTTATGAGCCACATAAATCAGGATAAGTGAGCTGGTACATTCTTCATTGAGGCGATGCGATGGGATTTAAGTATGTTGTGATACAATACAGTGTGAAACACATTGGTTTTTTTGCTTTCTTACCTTTCAATGGTGACTTTGTGGCAGCTTCCATTAGTCCACTTAGAAGTTGCCCGGACTTGGGATCTTCTGCCAAGCCGGCACTGAAAGCAGCAAGGGCGTCGGCATGTTTGCCAAGGCATTGCAGCGCAACACCTTGTCGGTAGTATGCCTGCAATAAAGAAAAGGGATTTTCATACTCTTTATTTTTCATACACATGTGTTCATCCTTCTCGTACTTATATGTGCACGTGGTTTACAGGTAAATAATTCTAATCTTTAAGTTTTGTTTTTCGGTACACTTTGTTGCATCTCATTTGCCATGAGCATATCCGGTTTGAAAGAACAAAAAAAAACGAATAGGAATAAATAATTTTGTCTATGTCAAGTTTAAACTTTGAGAGCTGACATGTTTTTTGGGCAAAATACATTATTATTATTCACACACATGCACATGTACAAACAGTTTTGCATGAATTACGTGGTTGTTAACATAGAAATGACGCATACCTTTGACCATTTTGGATTCAAGTCTCGTGCTTTTAAAGCATCTTGAAGAGCACGAGCAAATTGTCCTAATTTGATGTAGGCCGCGGATCGATTTGAATATAGGATGTGATTGTCCGGATCAATCTTGAGAGCCTCAGAATAGAGTGCGACGGCAGTCTGATAGTCTCCACTTTCGCAGGATGCATTTGACTGTCGAACAATGTCTAGAAATATTTGTCTACGCGACGCGGCCGTGTTACCGCTTGATAATCGTGACATTGCAGACGATTCAGCGACCAAGTCTGCCTCAGAACCCCTCTTCTGATTACAGATTCAACAATCCAATCCGAATAGTTGTAATTGTCGAGTATCATTGTTATGCAGTCGTCCAGTCGTAGCCACAAACCATCGTTCGTCATTACACCATCATCATGATCATCAGCGGCAGGAGCAGTAACAGGAGCATCATCATCATCATCATTACAAGAAAGAATGGATGAACAGTCGCGTCGTATAATACGTGATGTGAGGGGAAGACAACACGAAGATTCCATGAGTAGTAAAATGCACGTAGGAAATTTTCAATGCGGCACGGTGCAATCATAGTTGGCATGTAGAAAAGTCAAACAGGAAAAAAACAATTTTGAGCTGTTAGTTCTCTTCTCAAATGCTTTTATACAAAACGAAAAAGTATTTTCTCAGAATTACCGCAAGCACAAGCACAAACATAAGAAAAAAGTAAAGGAATTTCAATGCACAGGTAAAGTAGACAAATGTAGGAAAAAGCAGATAGTTGAAATGGCAAAGGCTTTCATAATACTACAGCGCTAACCACAGCCAGTTCAATTCACTTTCATCCTAGCTAAAAGCTGAGAGACATGGCATTGCAGTAGTTAGTATTGTTGCTACCATCCTCATCCTCCATACCAACTTCCAACCCTATTATCCGTGGTGGTTTGGTTGTGTAATGATGAAACACTATTGTATAGGGATGCTTACGATAGGAAACAAAGATGGGCAGGATGAAGAACTCTAGCAACCACTTTACTCGTCTGCATTTACACACAATAATAAGCAGACTAGGCTGGGACAGAGGCAGGTAGCAAAAGGGAAGAGAGAAAAGAGTGGATGCAGGGAAAACCAAGATGAACAAGGGTTTGTTTTGCTGGCTTGCCAACATAATAGAACTAGTTGGAGGAATGCATGTAATAGATGGTGTAATGGACGAGAAGGGAGATCTAAATTAGCATGTGGAGACAAAGAAAAGCAGGTGGAGTGGATCTAATGAGTACTTTGAGAATCTTAATCTGACTGAGTGCGTGTCTGACTGATGAGCTAGATAGAACTGGCTCCTTATTCTGTTTTTTTTCTCTTTCAACTTGTAGCTTTAGAGTCTTTGGCTTACACTTACTCACCACGACATGGTACGGTTTCTCAATGATTGAATTGTAGTAGTTTGCTGTTACGAGAACAAATTCCTAGTGGCTGAGCGGATGAGAAAAAAAAATCCGTGATCGAAAGGAACTCGGATGAAATGTACCTTGAGTACTAAGGGTTGCTCCAAGTTTTATGTATGTAATTCCCTTTCAACTTCCGTGCTGTAGTATTATGATCTAGCTAATTGTATTTTGACTGAATTCGCTTGCTCACACTGAAGCAAGTGCTTTATAACTGACTCAGTTCTTACTACTTGTTGAGTTTCACTTGAAATGGAAAGCAGTTCATTTTCTTTATTAAGAATTACTCAAATTCAAAGTATGTACAAAATTTTGTTTCTCAAGTCAAGACTATTGAGAGCAGAGAATATTTTTTACTTTTATGAAACAGACTCTCAATACGAGCGACAATGGTAGCCTTCAGCAATGACAATGTTAAATGTGTTTGTGATTGTATTGCGATGGAAAAGTTATATCTTCTGGAAAGAAATGACATTAGCTAGTCTCATCTCTGGCTTTTGTTTTCCATTCCAGAGTGTACGTGAAACTCTTTTATCATTTGAGTAATCCCATAAAAAGATTTATTCGTTAAAAAACTACCTCTTTCATTGATTCAATGTACTTAAGAGAGTATATATGAGGCCTAGAACAAGATTTAATATTTATTTTCTCGTACCCTAAGCATAGTCTGACTCACTCAAACGTGATGACATTTCAAGCAGGGATTTCGAAAAGTATGTGTCAACTTTAAGTGATGTCACCTAAACATTATACGATAAGTAGGATGAAGTTGACAAGCTCATAGTTTTTATCGCATTGTTTGTGGCTTCAATTCACTGCATCTGACATTGTTGTGGAGAACCACTATCAGATGACTTGTTGGAGCCCCATACCCATTAAACAAAACTGTTTTCAACGATCTCTAGTTGGTTTACAATACATACATGTATAGTTGCAGCTTTTTGTAATATGTTTATAGGGTTCAGAAGTTCCGGCATAATCTATTTAGGATGACTAAGAACAATCTCGAAATGCATAACAAAATAGGAAGTGTTTGAGTGGGAGGAAGTAGGTTCTTGCAAGTTTGCTTATTTTACTTTAAATGTATACTCTTTTACGATTAGTTTTTTTTCTTAAATATTATATGGAATATATAAACACTTGCTCGCTATACATTACAAATGGAAACCATTATACTTTCTAATGTTATAAAAACAATGTCGGAAATGAATACTTCTTTAATTTTATGAATGATTTCTAAGAGCTTTGCTTTCTTCTCAAGCAATTCATGCATTAATCTGCTTTCCGAATTCCCTGACAACCTTCATCTTACATTATCTAACATTAGTATGGTGAAGAGTAAACATTTGGCCCACTTGACAGTAATTAAGATGTGTGCTAAAGAACATCAATACGTGCCGCCAAGTGCTCGTATCCGGAACAAAGCTAATAATTTCCAAATATTTACGTGTGTGCATTGTACAAACAATGTTGTAAATGCTTTATTAAATTTCTTGCGGCATTACATAATATAATATGGTTGTCCAGGAAAAGATGTTTCCTAAAACCCAAATATCGTTGTCCCACATTTTATCAAATATGCATTACCTTGTTCACACAACTTGACTTGAAAATGGTGCTCACAATCTTGTGAGTAAAGAGGACCGCCTGATGACACAGTGACATTTTGGTGAGATACATAGTTTATGGGCTATTTCATGTGGTTTATTTAACTAAAAGCTTTCTACTAGTTTCATCCATTTAAATATTTACTCCAGGAAGATTAAAAGGAAAAGGGATAAATGACAGGTTTAACAAAATGGAGTCACATCTTGAGCTCTCTGAGCCACGGACCCATTAGTCACGTCATCATGGTCATTCAAGTCCACCAACAATCCTTTTCCTTTTCAAGTCATTCTTTATACTTCTTTATCTCAGTCACATTTTAAGCAGCACAACACATCATCAACCACCAAATTTATTTTAGTGAGTGGTCCATATCTCATTGATGTGCTGATGGCAATACATGTGTATATTATTATATGAATGTAACATGTCTGTGTTGTTAATACAAGACTGTAGATTTTGATTTGGTTAATGCAGTCAGATATTACAATGCAGAAAAGTATTTCTCACAATAATGCAAAGCAATGCAGCTTCAGCTTTTACGACACAAAGCGACATATTCTAGTGGACATGGATTAAAATAAAAGTAAAACAGGTTCAGACTCAGGCGTTGTCCAGTAAAATTGAGAGTATTGCTTTACCAGAAGATAAACTCGACTGCAAACTACTGTTCTTATATTCATTGATAAATGAAGTAGATTAGCTAGCTTATTGTTAGAGATTAAACGCATCTTTGCTAGTAAAATATGCATTGTGATAGAAAATAGCAAAAAAGCGTTTTTGTCAACAAAGTTGATGCCGTCAGGCAAACATGAAGAGTTGCTAGAATCTCACAGATTTTCACCTGCATTTCATGAATAAAAATGCCAAACAACATTGCAAAGGATTCAGTAGTGAATTTTCTATTTCGTTAAGCCAATAATCTTTATGACAGGACTATAAAATGATATCAAGGAATATGGAATGAATCTCTTCCAACGATAATTACATAGAACATTTTCATGTGTGTATGTGTACGCTTTTGATATTGATAAGGATGCCTTTTGCCGAAAAATGAAATTCTTTTACTGAAAGTAAAACCTGAACTTGAATCAATTGAAATGCTTGAAATTTGAATATGGAAGTGACTATCAACTATTGAAAGGTATTTAGGCACTGGCAGCGATAACAAATTTTTAAAAAAAATGTAGGGGGAAGTGCTTGATTTTGTTTTTCAGCAAGCTTGACGAGTGAGCGGCTGTTATGCAGATGATGATGCTATGCATAAATTGTAATTTAATCAACGGTGATACATTTGCACTTCACACTCCTTCAAGTTTCTACCTGATATTATGCTACTCCTTGGCAGCAATAATCCTTTAGCAGTAACAATCAATTAATCATGATTTTTCCTACACAAATCAATGCAGTAAACTAGTTTAGTTCCTAATATTTACCATATTATTTGCCAGTGTGACAGCGTAATTTAATTTTTGATTGAATCGTCAAATTCGACAATTGGGAGCCTTATTGACATATTAATATTATTATTATTTTATACAAGCTTTTTCTGATTTGGCTACACTGTTGCAGACATCACCGTGAAGAAAGTGATATTTGATGCACTCATATATAGGATGGTTGTTTTGAATGGTATGATCAGAAGAATTCTGACAATGAGTTTTAATTGGTCAATTCCTGTCAACTTTCAAGCAAGTGAATCCATTGACGTGTCAAATCCATCGTAAATTAATTTGTCTGACGTTAAGTATATTCCACTAATTGGTGAGTGAGACAGCTAGATTGTAAGGGGTCGAAACGTTCAACGAATTACTAGAAGAAAGCTAACAAGATAACAATGAATTCCTTAAGGCCTTTGTCCACTTCGTCAAGAACATTGAGGTCCTTGCCACTGACAAAAATATTTAAGTGCACAAGTTGTAAAGTAAAAAAGCCTTTCATAGTTTAAAAGTAGTTTCGTTTGCATTTATGTTCATACATATGTATGTTTAATTTATTCGCCTCATGAAAATAGAATTTAATCTAGTCTTCAATATTCTGTAGCTAAAATTATAGGTGTGTGTACAATGTACAACCTAAGTAGCCAGATAAATTGTTGTGTATACATTACAATGCTACTACGCCATTCTATGAAAATAATTACTTCATCATTTGTGAATTCTAAATGCAAAAATTTCTCACGATCATGCCCATTCTCCTTGGCTATGAGAGTAAAATAACGAATACTTGTGAAGTTTGTACTTGCCGATATATACTCGATTCTACTGATGATGCACTGCGGACATTCCAATGAAGGTGTATTGAGTACATTTTACATATGAACACGTATATTCCAGCAACCACTACATACTGAAAGTTTATAAACATTTTAAATCCTGGTACAGATTTGCAGGATGTATTTAATATTTTGCTATAGCCGACTGACCAATCAACAAAATTTCTGGTAGTCTCTCATGAAAAGGGCCATATACCAAGGTTGCTCTTAACACATGAGAAAACTGCATGTATAATAGCTATATGTCAACTAGTCCTGTCTCATAAATGTAGCCGTCAATTTTATAATCTCACATATAATACTGTCGTCTATTCACCAAGTCCGCATGTGTGCGCTCAACAGTGCCGTAAAAACAATTTTGCCATCAAAAACGGCATTAATTGAAAAAATGTCACAAAAGAAATCTTAATTTACATAGCTACTTAAGCTTATCACACCATTACTCCTATCTCAACCAGAGCTACTTTGAAAACCAGTAGCCATCAAAAGTCTTCATAACCATAAATGATAAAAATTTCGTGAGTTCACCTTTCATTCTTTCTCGTTTTTTTGACCATATGCTTGAATATTATCGCTGTTCGTATTCAAATTGAATTTTTCTGGCATTTGGTTGAGCAAACATTCCCATATGTCAGTGTAACAATACACATTGGAACATTCACTTTAAGGATTCGCAATGCGTGTTTAATAATTTTTTTTCTCGGTGCAATTTTTCTTAATAAGCAGATGAACGTGACGTTTTGCAGACAAATGATATGAACCAAAGTAAATTATAGTTTGCTATATAGTTGAGTTTAATCATCGATTGAAAAGCACATAAAAGTTAATAAATAAGTATGATTTTCTGACCAGTCCTTAAGAAAAATGTCAATAGGGAGATAACTAATTGTATTTCTCATGCAACCAGGTCTTAATTCAAAACAACATGCAGTGCATCTTTTGTTTTATCTCCCCTCCACCTTCTTTCCATAGCTAAAGATTTGGTTGGTATGGCCATTCTTTACAAACGATAAATAAGCAATAGTTTCTTGCACATTTGTGATTTACACAGACATGCCACCAAGCTCAATCATAAATTTCCGTGATAAGATAAAGACGAAGAAGGGAAAATACGGACGAGAAAGAAATGACGGATAGCTAGTCGGAATGAATCAAGGCAATGGCCAGTTTCGGTATTTTGTTTGCACACGAGTTTTTGATATTCCACCACCAACCACCATCATCGTTTCAGCTGCATCTATTCTCTTATACAATGATGTTCAAAGAAGGCAGGCTTCATCAACAGCGAGGCACAACGGTCTTTTCGTTCCTCATCATTATGTTTGTGTAGCTTGTATCCAACTTTCTGTCTAATTAATCTTTGCCAAGTTTGCACCCGCCTAGTCTTATTATTCATCGAGAAGGAAGACAACTCAAGTTCAAATGCCTTTTTGTTTTCTTCCTTACTGAGGATGGTGCAGTATAGCAACTATTGAAAATCATGTAGCATTTTTGTCCTGCTTTATGATGCCTTCAAGTGATACAACTGAAGATGTGCCGATATTATTTCTCAAAGTGTCAGACATATTACATCGTTACAATAAATTACTTTGAGATCCTAACAAAACCATTAAATAGTGAAACTTCATCTATAATTTCATACCTTATAGAGTGGATAACTCAGTTTCTAATAAACTTATAAAGAAAATTACTCAATTGTAACTGCTCTTCCTTTACATATAGTCATATATCAACCCCATATTAAGAGCATAACAGAAATGAAAAATGCGGTTGAATAGGAAAGAAATCAAAGAATCTACTGAGATAAGCAAACAAACGGCAAAATAAATTTGAAGCTTAGTTCTGCAGAGCGGATAAATGCATGAGCAATTATAATTCAATCCAAGACATAATTATTTGCAAACTAAAACAATGCATTTTTATATCGCAACAGCAATTACCTGACGATACAGTTCCATTTATTTCCAACATAGAATCAGTTCTCCAACCATAACTGAGCATTGTATTATAGTTAAATACTTCACTTATTCACATAATACGAGTTACGTAAGTACATTAAGTACACACTCATGAAAACGTTAACATTTTCACGTAAGTGATATATTCAGCAATAAACTCATCACTTCACCATTTTAATTTTCACAAACTAAAGTAATGTAGCACAAATTAAGTACTAGATTGCATGCCAAACTCACTGCTCTCAAATTATTGCATAACTTAATATAAACATAAACACAAGTCAGATTCCAACGTGACTGATTTAAAAATTCACTTTTACATAAATTAACTATAGCAATTCCAAAAAGTAATGATTGATATATGATTTTGACTAAAGTTGTTGAATTGATAGTCAACTTTATGTTTTGACTGTTGTCCCTTATAGCATAGCTCAGGTCAAGTATTTTCTTTCCTGAAAAGGTATTTTATAATGATGGTTTGGATGGACGTTGGATTAAGAGCAACATTTTTACAGCAACAAGTAGTACGTAATAGTAGCTTGCAGGATGTAAAAATCCATGGCATTCTTGTTCCTACACTACTTACCATGCCAGCACTTATTGATAACTGATGAACCAGTCAAGAAAACTTGTTGCATGATGTGACTTCTTGCATACAGGAGGATACATTATAGTAAGAAGCTCCAAAAAGGTGTACATATTATGAATCTTTTACTCACATGTATGCCTCTCTATAACAATGCTATGGTGATAGGATGAAGAAAAAAATTTTGTTTTCCACAATGCCCAACACACACATACAGTGAGTTCTTGAGCTTAAGCATGCTTTCCTTCTTATTCTTCGTCGCAGTTCCCGTACATTGTAAAATGTATTTATGTATGTATGTATATATATTTGTTGTGTATTTTATGTACAAGAGTGAACTGTGAGTGAGTGTGCAACAAAACACATTTAACTTTACAATGTCAGTTTATTAGTAAGCTTGTTCAGGTAAGATTATTCTATGTTAGGAACGCAGGATGACGGTTTTTCTTCTGCTCTCGGTGGAGAGTGAACCTCTCTCAGCATGTCTATCGTAGTAACCACTCACATTGCTGTCAGTCAGACCATTTATTTTACACTCATGTTATGTACTGTCTGATATTATAAGTGCATCAATTGTTGAATGTGTAACCACTGTACTTACAGCATGATTGCACTTTGATTTTTTTCCTCTCGGCCATCTTTACCTGAGTAAGGTGTAATTACTTTCGTGGCAATACAGAGAAGAGTCTTCTTTTCTTTTTCTTACTCGTCGTATATATATCGCTATATATTTAAGAAAACACGTAACATTGATGGTAATGGCTGGCAATAGCTGCTGTGTGAATGTCAGCTTATAGCACACAGATGCACTTGCTCCATTCCTTCGCAATATCCGTCAAGCATTCAGAGCTAACGCAAATAATACACAACATATGCCCTTTTGGATGACTTTGTGCATAGTCCATCGCGCTCCCATCTTCAACTTCAGATTGGCTACTTTATCCCATACTTACTATTACTCACATAACTACTTGTATATGTAATAATATGTATATCGACTTGTTTAGATGCATCCTAATGGTGCTATAAGAAACATAAGATTTTTAAACTGAAAATGATGACATTTTACCTAAGCTACACTTTGCTAAATTCTCCCAGTATGCAAAAAAAATCAATAAAAGTGGTAATGCGTAGATGAAAAACATGGAGTAATAAAAAATGATCTAATTTTGTGATGACATCGTAGATGACGAAAATCTGTAGCATTAACTTCGTGACATCTGTCACCCTATAGACTTTAGTAGGCTGAGAATCAAAATTCAATTGACTATTAGCTGTGTTCATCCTATTTCATCATCAAAATTCTCCGAAAAGATATGCCAGGTCGCGACAATAAAAGCTTATGCCAATCTGATCGTCATAATAAAACATGAGATTAATGAATATTGAATAAAATGGAGCGTAGATTCATTCCACCCATGTAGGTATAGATGGTAGTATAACCCGTAGCCATGATTAATTTCTCAAGTTTGACTAGTAGAAGTTTTTGGTTATTTGAGATGCAATTATTTTCCCGTTTTCAAAGATTGTAATGTTTTGCTTCCATCTGGAACAATCGGATAGATGTAATTTGTACTTATGGGCATAAACCAGGTTACGTTGTGTTTTCGAGGGTAAGGCAGCAGTGAAGAAAACAGGAGACAATCATGTATAAGGAAGGAGCTGCCTCCCGGCTATGAAAACCCATTTCATCTTCCCCACTTTTCCTTCAGGTTCTTTATCTCTCTCTCTCTCTTTCTGTTGTTCGTCAACGCGTATGTACAAAAGGATGTAAAGGAATAAAAATATTCTCTTAAACAAAAATCCGTGTACAAAGGAGTGTGATATGCAATGTAATGCATCTTTTCTGCTTTGGCTTGTTTTTTAACTGCGGATGGATGGTACCAATGTTATGCGCTGTGGATGCGGATGGTGTATGGTGTTGACTTTTAGCGTGATCATTCTGTATACTCATAACAATGGTGTAGTACATTACATGCATACGTTGGAGTCACATAATACAAGACGAAAAATGATTGTAAAATAACGCGCATTTAGTACATGGACCCTTACAACATAATAATAAGGAGATGTATATATGCATATATTGCATAAAAAGCTACTGCATTGTTGTTCAGTTGTTACTATTAGCTTTAATTTTTTCACAGTTTTACAGAGATCTCGCTTTCGCCGTGCTTGTAATCTCAGTGGTGGCATTATAAATGCTTTCGTACAGGCTCGGCAGGACTCCCTGGTTTTTCACTTGCCGTGTCTTCTCTTCCTCGACGGGATCTCTATTTTGCTTCTCATTCAAATTTAAATAACAGTCTTTTTATCTCCTTGTTCCTTGTCTTCGTACATACTGGCATTTTATAAAAAGACTTCAATTTGCAAAAAAACCTCCTCTTTGTATGTCCTGCTATCTTTTGTATTAATACTATCAAAAGCTCATTAAGAGAAATAAATTGAAATTTTTTTCTTCTAAGCATCTAGTTGAACAAGCAGCATGTTAGTATTGCATGATATAAAGTGAACACTCAAGAGTTCAGCCATTGATAAGATATAAATTACTCTCGTTTAAAAAAGCAACAATTTCTTCATTCATATGAGCTTAACAATGCAGAAAATCGGTCCAGTTACGAGAACAAACCTGTAACTACCCAGAAACAAGAAATATGACTTAATGCATGTAATTCTAAAATTGAAATTATCTACCATCTTTTTGCATGGTATTTCTTCATGCACGACGATTTCAAAAAAAAGCTATCATCGATGTTTTACAATTTTCACACCATGAAATTTTGCACACATGGCTAGTATTGCGTGTGAGATCATTAACGGAGAGTGCGGCTTACACTTTTCTACAGGAAGATTCTTATTGTGATATGCTGGCCGGCAAAGCAAATAAGTTGTTAATGCTAAATTTGCCTGTAACAATGTTTAATTTAATTTATCTAATCGCATGTGTGTGTGTGTCTATGTGCTGTGAAGCAGCTAAAAACCCATGTCTCCCATGCAGACCAGTTAGAACTATAATGATACGCAACAGCTAACCTAAACTCCTTACATCAGAGGTATGGTATACTAAATTATGAATCTAAAATCATTCTTCTTTCCGGTTTTTCTGTTTGCATTCTCGTTACTTACTTTTCTACCAATAGCAGATTCGTACAGAAATGGTAAATCAAATTAGATGCAGATGTTTCGAAAGATGCTAATTTGAATAAAAAAGTAAGGAAATATTGACAGAAAATCACATTTGATGGCATAGTCAGTTCCGTATTTTACACATACATAAAATGCTTCGTTTAAGGGATACTAATTGTAAGTTTGAATCACAACAGTTAAAAGTGCTTTGAAAAGTGAGAACATCGTAAAACTGATTTTTTAAAAATTTTGTTATCGTTACTGACAATGTGGGATTGACAGAAGTAGATAAAGTACAGGGCACCAACAATAATGTATTAGGTAGGATGCAATGAGCATTAAAGAAAGAATTTTTTCTTCGTAGCGGTGATTTACAACAGTCTTGAAACAATAGCATCAAATGATAGACACCGACATTGTCATTATAGTCATACCCCATACAATTACAACGGTGTCATTATTACTTTCAACTTTAGCTCACACTCCTTACCAATGACGGAATATTTGCAAATTTTACAATGCAAGCGCCGTACTGTCTTAACGATATCAGCTTCTCGGGCTATGATTTAGAGAGAATCTAAATGACATTTACGATCGGGGAAAGCATACACGCTGAAAGAAAATGGGGTGGGTAGGTATTTAGAAGGGTATACAGCATGACGAATTTGTGGGCAGTTGAGTTTTCAAGAAACTATTAAAATTACACTATTAAAATGAAAAATTAAATTGGCTACGATGAGAGCAAAGCATGGAACACACAGTAAACCACGCAAACATTCAACATTAGGCAAATAATAACTTTCTTAACAAAAGAAGAAACCATCACTTATAGCAGTAGGGAACTTGAAAACAAAAATGTGGCAAACCAGGTTTTGTATAAGTACACACGCATAAAATATGCGGTTGTTAAAAAATCCAACGATTTTATTATTCCTTCGAGCAAGGTGATACTAAACTGCGAAATATCAAGGATAAATAAGAATTATTAGGTCAACTCATTTACAATACAATAACATCAGTTTCAAATCGAAAAGTGAGTGATACGAAGGCAATACAGTTAAGTGACATTTTTTCTGAAATTTCCATCACACAAGAAGTGTATTGTACATCCGCTAAATAACAATTCTTGAGCAATGTTGTAGGTAGAAATGTTTTTGACAAACAGTATTGACGAAGGATGTATATGTATGTTGAATCACTTGTACTTTTTTAGAGGGTTATTGGCTTTCGATAACTGCCAGGTTGATTTGCCGTCAAATAATTCCAATTTAAGGCACGTACCAGCTCCTTATCGTTACATGCCATGCAGTAAAGCATTCCACATCCCCATCAAACTCACAACTTCTGCTTACTACTCAACTGCCGGTTTTGCATATCAGGATTTTCGATTGAGTTCACTCAACATTAAACAAGCCCTAAACAACTCGTTCGTCTTGTAAAAGAATCTGCCTAATTTCAACTCGGAGCCACCATTATTTGCTCACAACATTTTAATGAAAAAAAGTGACCTTCTATTGATTGATTATATTGGTATTGGTATAATATGAAGCTGGCAGTCCCTCGTTTTATTTATTGAAAGGAAAATATTTGCTCATTGACAGTTGTAAGACCAGGTTTTTGAATAGACAAGAGGACTCGCAAAGCTTTCTCGAATAACATGACTAAATACCTAGATACATATATAAACATATTCGTCTCATATGATACTTCTTTGTGCATTTACGTATATAAATGTATAATTAACTCAACTCAACAAATGGCTTTCTTTGTTAAATCCTTTGATGGCAACAACATTTAGGAAAATTCTATCATTTTCATCATCACGCATTGAGAATGTACAGTGAAGAATTAACATCAAGCGCTATTTACGATGCAAATGCGTGTTTGATTCTACTCTAAAGTTTAAAAGCCTACTTGATTAGTAATACTGTAATCATTGCAGGATGATCGGGCCATTTAAACCTTTTAATTAACTGAAATGTCGACTTAAGCAAGTTTGAAGTTAAAAATTAGTGCTGTCCATGAAGTCCCTATTGCTGTCACTATTAACTACGTTATTACAGCGCGTAACATGCATACAAATTCACAAAAAGTTACTCTAAGAAGGAGAATATTTTTTTTTAAGATTTAGCACAATGAGTATTATTATAATTCTATGCCGAAATTTAATAAAAATTTATGATTATTTTTTTTCGGCAAATATGTGTATACACCCAATGTTTATCATCACAGATTATAAGAGGAAAGTGGTGGTGGCAACTGGATTAACATTAAACATGCTGTAAAAAAAGGCTTGACAGTCTGGGCAAGCAATCAGTCTGAAAGTTCGGATTGAAAGACGGTGGATACATAGAGGAGTAGAAGTCACATATGGAAACTCACTATCACTACTTAATAAGTCATGAATTTCTTTGCTTGCCTGCCTGTTCGAACTTTTCTTTGCTATTTACTTACCATCTTGATTGGTTACTTGAGAAGTAAACTGTAAATCCACGATTATCTGCTTGATGATGATAGTGGTAAGCATTTCATCTAGCAATCAGTTGAGTTTTGCGAGGCTGCTTCATACAACGTGATTACAGGTTTGCCTACACAGCCAAATTCACTAATACCTGTGTGCTTCAACTGTCTAGCTGCAATCAATGGAGCACGCAATCCTCAGAATCGATGCTCAAGATTTTGCAACATGTACGAATAGTCAAATCCCTTTGACTGCTGACTACTGCTCCAACTAATACTTCTAAATCAAAAACTTACATGCTTTGAAGTATGCTGATTTAACGAGTTGAATACTAAAATATACAATGTGTACTTGCAGGTATTTGTGTGAAATATTTTGTTACATGTACACATGCGGTTGGCGGTCAGTTTATAGTGGCAATACGAATCCAAAATGAAACGTTGGTGGATCAGATTGCGATAAATGTAAGGGGCACCATTGTCAACGTCGCTAACGCTTGCATAAATTCAGTTGTTCCGTCGATTTAGCGTCGTGTGGTATACAGGATTGGGTTTCACTATTCACACATCCATAAATAGTACATTCCAAAGCGTATTTTTCCCATTATCCAAAACTTTCGTTTAAGACGATGTTATGTAGTACTTGATTATATGCTATGAATATCTTTAATTCTTTTATTATTATTATTATTTCATTTATTCAGTGAGAGGTTCAAATTGATTATAAATATCTTATGCAGGGGAATTACACGTTGGTTCCCCTGAAAATGACGTATATAAACAGACAGGTTTCGGATAAATTTTGACAAGTATGAAGAAAAAAAGTAACCAAAAACTATTAAGGGCT
>JAANSM010000115.1:0-47443 GCA_036850725.1 Orchesella villosa | reverse complement strand
ATGGATGACGCTCCATGTATTTTAAATGCAATTTAACAATGTTAAATACGATGACAGGGGTGGGTAGGTGGGGTCAAAAAGGCCGATTTTACGATGACGTAATTGTTGAACGTTCCCTTGCAAGAAGTACATGGAAGTTGGATAGAAAAAAAGGATGAATGTTCTTTATTTATATCGGTCGTTGATACACATTGAGATTGAGAGGCATGCATGCATTGCTGGTGGTCTATCTCTAGTTTTTCAACACGATTTCTTAGTAATCTTTCTTATCCCCTTCTTCCAGACACTGTTAAATGTATGAATATGTAGCTGTTGCTGTACGTTTTAAGTTTTATGTATTTTTTAGCTCCTCTTCCTCTCTGGAAGGAGATCACACATAAACACGTGAGATGTATCGCGCAGCAGAAGTGGGGCGAAGGGAAACTTGTGAATACGTTTGGCGGAATCACATTTCCTAAAATAAATGCACTTTGCCATGCTTTACACAAGTATGTGTACTTTTGACTACAAATTTACAAATCAATCGTAACGTGCGTGCTCATCATAACAGTTTGTTAGTATTACGTAGTGTTGATTGAAAGTTTTTTGGTTTCACATTGTTAGACCGTGATTCGACACTTATCAAAATGCGACCTTTAACAGAGGAGGAGACGCGATTGTTTTTCGAAAAATTAGCTAAATAGTAAGTATTACTTTACATTTTATTGTTTATTCATTATTAAAGCTTTGTGGTTTCTGTTTAGTTAATCTGGCATGTTTCATATTTTGTCTTACTTACACGGTTAACTTGAATTTGATTATTTTGATGAACACCATGTAGTATTTAAGTCTGTAATTTAAGTAAAGGCCGTTATATCTCTTTAAATTACTGTCAACAGTTTTTACAACTTAAATTATTATTTATTATGTGTTAATTATGTATTATAAATTATTAATCTTGTTCATTTTCGTAAACTTAAGCATTGGCGAAAACATCAAGGTCCTCATTGATAGGCCGGATGGACCCTTCTGTTTCAGACTTCATAAGGAACGAATATACTACGTTTCTGAAGAAATTATGAAGAAAGCTGGGAACATATCGAGGGATAACTTGGTTTGCTTGGGCACATGCCTGGGAAAATTTACGAAAACCAAAAAGTTTCGCTTACACATAACTGCCCTTGATTACCTTGCGCCTTATGCTCAGGTAATCTTTTTCACATTTTTTATACACTTTGGAAAGCAAATAGCATATGAATTCAGATCTTTAAAACAATAATACGTAAATACGTTCCTACGTAAATGTAATATCGATCTCTTCTAAATTTTTAACAGGCAAAAATGTGGTTGAAACCAACTGCCGAGCAACAGTTTCTGTATGGACATAACGTTATGAAATCAGGCCTTGGGAGGATTTCCGAAAACACACAAAAGTACAGTGGGGTTGTAGTTTATTCAATGAATGATATTCCGTTGGTATGTATATCTATATTAATTATCAGCACTTATGACATTATCTAAAATCAAATAATACGTCGTATTCGTCTCGTTGTGTTGTACAATACGTCTCGCTAGCTATTAATTAAAATGTGTATTGGATATAATTACAGGGCTTTGGCACAGCTGCAAAATCCACCACAGAATGCCGTCATACTGATCCAGGAACGATAGTTTGTTTTCATCAAGCTGATATTGGGGAATACATTAGGAGTGAAGACACTTTGACGTAAAATAAATGGATCTATATTTGTATTATATGTTAGCTATTTACGGGGCGTCGACGCATTTTATGACAACTGTTTCTACAAAATTGAATTTCTATTGTTTTATTCGAAGAATAAATCTTTGACTTATTTTACTAATAACGACTTTAATTTGCGTTCTTATTTGAAGCATTTGTCCTATTTTGATTCAATAAACTTACCATATAGAACACATTCGCGATGGCAGAATTTAAAAGAAAATCAATAGATCAATATCGCTGTAATTAAATTGGGCTTCTTTCCTTCGTTTAAATCTGCCAGGTGTTGGTAAGGGAAAGCATTATAGGCTTTTATATTGATTTAAATGGTGGTAGTGAGTACATCGGAAGTAAGTTAGGTTTTACAATTTCCTCAAACCGTATATAAATATTTCTTATTGCTGAAAATCAATTCATACTATATATAAAAGGTTTAGGTTATTTACCAAATGCCTGATGCGAAGATGTATATACATACATATTGAAATGCTTACATTAGATACATGCATACATTAAGAAGTAGTATATGTTGTAGTGATCATCCTCAGTCAATTTCCATTTCCAACGGAAACCTATTACAAAATTTATCTTCATTCCGGCACAGATCAAAAGCCAGCATAGCAGTACGTTGTACCGAAGCTTGTTTCTGTAATACCCAAAAATAACACAAAAGGAACACCAGACCTTTCAACATCCGTCTTAATTGAAGCTTTATTGCGAATCATATAAAGAAAGGGAACGAAAGTTGGGTCATATTACCGAAAGTGTAACACAATAGCGTCACTCTCTTCCCATTTTAACAGAGAAAAGAAATGAGGCTGTGTGATGTTCTTCAGTGTGTGAAATGGGAGTCCAACCGAAGCGAAAGCATCTACGCGTGTATTATGACTACTATTATACACTAGGCAACCTTATATTTTTTACAAGCTTTGCTCCTCTGTTCCTCATTTCCCTGAGCAGAGTTCATAACAAGAGTGCACGGTGCACGTATGTAAAAAGCGAAAGGCATGGAAAACTCCGTCTTCACAAAAGATATACATAATGTGCTCTCTCCTGATACAGTTAAAACAGTTGTTCGTTGGCAGTTCCATCGGAGAAGTCTTGCTCTCAGCACGCAACTTCATTCTCCTTCTTTCCATAACGGCTACTTGTACAAGCCTTTGCAACCTCTTTTTCTACGCTTCTTAGTGTGCTTCAAAACCTATAGGATCGCATGTTCCACAACACATCCAACTACTCCGTGGATACACTGCTGCTAAGCCAAAAATACAGAAAGTGAGTGAAAGATATATTCCATAGATAAGCTGTCTGTCGTGTGTATTTAAAGTACACTTACACGACTAAACATTAGTACCAAATGTATACGGCTATTGACATTCTTCATATTCCTTATCTTGTGCCATGACTTCTTTCATTTGCGCCTTTCACCCAACTCTGGGCGAGCTCCATCATAGTCATTGTCTGCTACAAGCACATATTATGTAGAGAGCCCTTTTTAGGTACACATATTTTGATAGCAACGGCTACGCGATACGAACCAAGGCTTGTTTGGGGAAAGGAGGAAATAAGAGCCGAGAGACGAAAACAGGAAAGATAGAGAATTGTAAAAAGCTTTCCGTTAAAGGTAAAGACTCATAAGGTGAGAGAGCTGTTGGAAGATACGTAATAATATACATAGAGAATAGAATAGGTAAAAAAAACTTGGCAGCGAGCAGGACAGATGAAAGTCGTATGAATTGAGAGAATCTTTACCCAGTTGAGGTTTCAGAGCAGGATCGATAGTTTTGTGATTCTAGTCCCTACACACATAATAATATGTACATATAATATTCAGCTTTTCATGAACATTTTTGTATCTTTGCAATTGCTATTACAGAGGACTCCACACACACCACCACCACCACTTTCACTATAGTCATCATCATCATTACCACCACATAGGCTTATAGGTCTATAGAGCCGCGCTACCATTTTCTCTTCTATTATTTGACTACTTTCTCCCACCGTAAAAGTTGGCTCAAGTCAACACTGTTTTTCCTCCCATATATCAACATTTCGTCTCAAGCTCTTCTTCCGACATTAACTTATACATATATTTCACTCTCTAAATTTTTTTTTGAGATGTGAAGATAAAAGTTGTAGTGGTTCGTGGTATGTTACTAGTAGTACCACTAGCACGACGCAGAGACAACGACCAATAAAACAGATCTTGTATTTCCCCTAGTCACTTTCTCCGTGTTGTCTCGCTAGGTTCGTTTTGTGTGTGATACGTATACATAAGTAAGGATTTTACTAAAAGGTTGAAACCTGCTGTTGGGAAAGTACTCGCATTAAAGGTAAAACAACACCATAACATAATATTGCGGACTGTCTCGTTTCGCTTGTTCTGTCGCTTTCTTTCACTCTTTCTCTCTGTGCGTACATTTTACTTCTCATGTCACCATCCGGAATTCACATGCATTTAGATTACGACTTGTCTACTGAATGAGTTGAGAGACACTTGTTCGTCCGCCACAATCAACTTACAACTAGGTTCTTAGTTCTGAGACAAGTAAACCACAAACGACATCGACATACGCTTATCATTATAGTGAAAGCAGAAAAGAAAGAAACAGTCTTGGGCTGTGAACGGAACATAGCATCACTTGCATTTCGTGGAACAAATAAATTGCACACATTAATTTTCTCCACTTTTGACTTACTTTCACCACCAAATAGTGAGGCCCACACAATATTTGAGTCTAAAAACATACTTTTCTTTTCGTATCAATGTCTGTTTGACTGAACTTACATTACATGTTATTTTCACCTTTGTAACACGTAGGAGCGTAGATACTTTTTTGACGCACTTAATATATACATTTTTAATGCAGTGCATAAGAATTGCAGTGCGTGTATTATTACTTCGGATTCAATATTAAACTTTATTTACCCAGAGTTTTTAACCAAAGGTATAAGCCGAATATGTAGTTGTAACCACTGACTCGACATTAATAGCCTGTTTTTGCAAATGTCAATCATATTCGTAATTTATTTAGGGGCAGAGCAGTTTCAGCAGTTATTTTCTGATTCTGTGTTCGCGAGGTAGCGATAATTACATGCAATTACAATTGTATGTGTGGCATAAGCATATAGCTTCACCGCTCCAGGTCCAACCTACTGGAAAGTGCCAACACGCCATTCAACTTGAAGCAACAGATATTCCAGTATCTAATCTTGAATCAATCTAATAAATAAATCAGGTATGAATGCTGCAGTGAAGCGTGAGCAAAACCATCATTTTATAAAGCTTGTTGAGTCCTCCAGTTGAGTGTGTTGGAAGAAGCAGTGCACATCATTCCAGAGTACGTAGATTTGTTTTTTTATTGTAAATTGTAAACGTAAAAGTGGTAAGTGAGGATCACAGGTCTACAATAAACTTAATGCTGGAACGATAACCGGTGTATATAATAGCTGACAACATAAACGAGACTTGTAAAGCTTTTAGTCGAAATCCAAAACTGCATCAGTAAAGATGATATTCATGGAACTACTCCCGATTTAAAATGGTTTTAGTTTTAAAAGAATAAAACCAAAGCTCTAATAGTCTAGTACTTCTATCTACTATCAACTATACCTATTTACATGCATTATGTATAGCTAGCTGCACAATTCTAGTAAATCTCATTCTGATAATTTCATGGCGAAAGCCCCACTTGCTTTTAAAATGTCTGTAATTTCAAGTTTACGGTGCATGCTATTCGCTTGTGTTTATCAGTACAGAATCAGCATAGGGGTGTAGTTATTCGGAAAGACTGACAGTCTAGTTTAAACTAACTAATGATAAGTGAAGGGTAGAAGAGAAAGAAGGATTGAAGAAAGTAAATAAAAGTGAAATCCAAATTGCTTTCTATATATACATACATATTATTTCACACAAGTCATTCAGTCAGAATAACTAATATAATAGCTAATTAGTGTAAAGTAACTGGGTACATCGACATGTAAAACTCTTTCGTCATGCAGTTTAGTTTTTAAGTATGCCTTTCATTATTACAATTTTTTAAATACCATTTCCGAGCTCTCTTTGTTTATTTTTCATGGCCACTAATTTAACAAGTAAACATGGGAGACTTCATTTTGGCTTCTATACTAATTGAAAGCGTGAAATAACAAGTTTTATCGCTTCCCTCCACGCTCCCATTTCTATACAGATGACGAATTTCTGAGTCAGAATAATAATTATTGTTGTTTTATCTTCACCAACGGGAGAAAATGTCATGCATTCTGTAAAAAATGTAAGTAAGCTTTTATTTCGGCACACGGTCATTTCCTCCAAATAACCTTATAGCTTTACACTCAACGCCTACGCACACGAGCCGAATATATGTACGCTGCGCACCGCATCCACATTTCTTTATTACATTTTCCGATGTTCCTCCTAGCATCATTTCACGATGAAATGCATCGTTATCTATTACTGCCATATCAGTTCACTATATGTGACGTAAAGAAATATATATACAGAGTTGAAAAGAAAAGGTTGAAACAAGGAATTCACAGAACCTATAATATGAGTCATTCAAGTGGAATTGCTGTCAAATACTAGAATGCATACATACATAAATATGTATTATATATGCATTAATCTAACATTGCCGTGCATTGTATAATAATAAGTACATCCCAAAATTTTGACTGGCTGACAACAGAAATAAACTTTTTCGTTGATAACTTTAGGGAGAAAATAAGCTGAGACTCCAAGTCTGTGGTCCTGTCCTCCACACAGAGAACCGATATACCCATACATAAAGAGTTTCAGAGGAACAACAAGCGACTGTTTTGTGTGTCACAATCTCAAACAAAAGTGGAGAGCTATCAATGCTATCACATAATATTCGACTGCATACATATTGGATTGGAACAGTAGGAGAAAGCAACAGCTTCCGATTTCATAAGAGGAGTGGACGACAGGGAAAGCTGACATTGCACTTGGCTATATCTATATGCTAGATATTAGAGGCTTTACAAGTGCTGAGCTGAGCTATCAACAACTGTAGGAACAGCAGTTTTAGTTGTCGTCTCTTATCATCATCCCCAACCAGTCAAGTTCTGTTTATTGAGAACAGTCTCCCATTGTTTTCCCTACTCTGTTATCGTCATCATCATCATCGTACCACTTCTTTTTTGGATTGTGTTGTTGTTTCGTTACTTAACAAGTCGGGTTCAGTATGTACACAAGTACCATAATTGGGAGTTATAATACGATCGCCAATAGTGAGCATCATGCGATCGTGATGAAGCCACCGATTAAAAAACAGCCTAGAAAGACAGGCAGCAAAGATCTACCGTCTATTCCGCAAACACAGCGAAGCACCAGTGAAGATTCATCAAATTTTATAAGCATTAACCTTCCACCGGATGCTCCACCCGTGTTATCTGGACTCCAAGCTTTAGCGGCTGTTGACTCTGTTGACATCAACCCTGATAAAAGTAGGTACGCATGATATATAAATGTGTATATGGTTATTTTATAGGTTTTGTTATTATGTTTTGACATTAACTTCTCAGTTCCTTTCCGTGTATATATATTTATCTTTAGTGATTAATCGCATGTAAAAGTAATAAATATTTTTGGGATATGGAAGACCCCAACATGCCATTCATTCAAGTCTATTCCGGCATGCTTCAAGTTCATTAGTATGCATGAAATCAATAATAATGCTATCCTATATATCCCACCCATCGTGCTATTTCTATTTGTATTAGATTAAGCGTTTCCAATGACTGATAAAAGAAAATAATAATATGGTGAGTGATAGGAGTATTCATGTAATTCATGAGGAATTCAATTACATATGTATATGTCATCATAAATTCAATAAGTATACCAAAATATATATATTTGATCGATGTTGACAATAGGGAACACATACAATGACATTCCTTTGTGATTTCTGCTAGTTCCATGAACCAAACTGAACCAAACTGTCACTTTATATGGGTGCATTACTTTGCATGGGAATGGGAAGAGCGGTAATTGAAAAAAGGACTTGCTAGAGAACATGTAGGAAATTGATTTCCTTATCGAGGAAACTACCAACTGCCATAACGGCGAAAGTAGTTAATATAGCCGACATGCCACATCACTCATGACACGATTAGCTTAATCTGATTATGTGTGAATTTCACGAGAATCTGACCGCATTGAAATTGAAAGTCGTATTGTAATGTAATGTCGCTGTCGCTGCTTATTGTAATGGAATCATGATGATGATGACATTTGCCTCAAGTTATCGCCACTTACAAACAGAAAATGGAAACTAAATCAGACAGGCCGTTTATTCAGTTGTGGTCCGCATTTTGAAAGCTATTCTTAAGTTAGAAGTTTTATCAACCAAACACCAAACAGAAGAGATTTTGTAAGCTTTTATGTAAGTCGGACATGTGTTCCATAATCAATGACAACTTGGAAAACTGGCAGTATAAAACCAGTAGCAAGAATGGATCAAACTAGGCTTAGTCATACTTATGCTTGTGTTTCGTGTTTATGGAAAATGCTGTAAGTTTATTAGTAGGGTAGACGTATAAATACCCTTTACAGAAAAAGTTGGAAGAAGTTTTATGTAATTTGATTTTCTACTCGTATTGCTTAAATATTAGGCTATATTTTAACTTCTGCAAACGAAAGTCTCTTGTTTATATCGAGCTAATTGCTATATCAGATTATATTCACTTAATAAAATTAGAACTTAAACAATAAACTTCATAAAAACACAAAAGGAAAGTCAATGAATTCGTTGATTCATTATGTTTAATTAAGGAATACACGATGAAGCATGAAGCATTCCGAAAACTAGTATCTGATACTATGTTTCGCTATCAAGTATAATATCGCTGTCGCTTCCATCGCCCATTCTTCGAAGTTCTGGTGAGGTTTGGTATTTGCATAAAAACTAATAAGATTGAGCATGCGTTTCCTATCTCTTAAACCAAAGTTATAAATGCCTACATGTTTATGCTGATGCTGATGTATGTAAGTGGTGTGTAGATTTATTTGGTTTTCTATTGATTACTTAGTGCTTCTACTTTGGGTTGAAGGTTTCTCCATGAAATAATTTTGCGTCTCTTTGAGTGACAGTGAGCTATTGATCGAGCTGTATAATGTATCCACAATCCACGTACTAAATGTTCACATTCCATCTTTCTCTCCACTTCCTTTTCAAACATCGCCCAACAACACAATGTAAAATATTACTCAAGTGATGTGTAGATGTGTAATGTGATGTGTAATGTAAACTTGCCATGTCAAAGAAAAGGAAGGAAAACATGATGGCGAAGGAAAGTGGGTAGATAGCTAGCTATAGATGCTTTATAGTCTCCTATTTTTTCTACCATATAGTATTGTGCTAGCTACTCAAGAGCTTTCATTTTTCACGTTCCGCTCAATACACTACATCTTAAATGGGGGCAGTTAGTTCCTCTCAAGTAGAGAGATGTCAAAATAGACTAGAAAAAAGGAAAATGACTGTCTAAAAAAATAAATGTATATTGTAGATTGTAGTACACATGCCATGTAAAAGGTTAAGAGGTATATATCAGATATATTACACGCATATTGTTATGTACTGTGTCGTGTATGTTTGTGCCCATGTTTTTACACTCAATTTTTCTTTATATCTCTTCTTTAACCATAGCTTACGCTCCAGAGATTCGTAGCGTTGGTTTTACGATAGATGGACCAGACGGGAGAATTTTATTTAAGTGTCTACCTTCAGAATCATCTGCAACAAGGCTGTTGGTATTTCAGACGTTGGACAATGTTCATGTTTTGCATGTGAAAACTGAGACTCCATATTGTTGCTCATGGTTTAAGGTAATGCTGATGGGTTTCCTTTATTTATTCCAATTCATTGAAGAAAATTAAACGCAGTGGTGGTGTGTTGAATATATATATATTTTTCTGTAACATTAAGTACATTCTATATATATTGTATTCTTCTCCATTCACCATTTTCTCTTAGCCCATCCATATTTACACACCACTACCGTATACTTATGTACGCTATGATTGCTCTGGCACTTAAGTACTTTCCACTAAACATCTACACATGTAATCACTCGCAAAAAAGTCTCAAGACGAAAAATGGTACAATTCAGTGATCATCAACATCCCATTCAAGTCATGCATTATTTATTAAAGTCCAAGTGCAGCGAGATGATTACCTTTTCCATTTAGTCATTTTCTCACAATCTTGTTCCACACAGAGCTTCATCCACCATGCATTTGTTTAAAATGCTTGCATGACGTATTTTCTTCATAGAAAAAGAGATTGGAGAATGAGGTCGGCATTCCATCATTTTCTTTTCATTTTATGCTAGACTATCGAAGCCAAACTTACGCTTCCATCCGGTGGGCAATTCGGAACAATCGTAAAAACGGCATATGGACCTTGCAAATGCGATCGTAAATTCGCTCTCACTTGTCACTTGTCGGAAAGTGAGAAAGTGCAGTTTGATGTTGAAGTACTCGTATCATCTTCAGAGTTCGTGGTAAGTAATTTTTTTCAGTTTATACAACCACAGATTTAATATATTTAATGGTTGTGTGCATCAATGCATGAGATGAGAATATACATTTTGCTGGAACCCTGTATTGTTCTTTGTACTTTCCTTGCCCATCATTTTCAAATAGGAATTCATATAGATCCAGCCAGTAAATAGCATTGAGCGTTTTTGTTAAAAACGATTCCCCACTTTTCTGGCATAAAGTATAGAGTGCTTTGTGGTTACATGCAAGTTAGTTCATGTATTTGTTTGGTATACCTAGGTGAAACAGAACAATGAAGAAGTCGTGGCCAAAGTGACTGCTCGACGGCTGGGTCATCGACGTCTCTACAAAGTGAGCTTCACCAAGCCCGAGCTTAGTCCTAACGTTAAAGCCATGTTCATCGTCTTCGCCATGATTCTGGTGCAAGATTAATTTTTCCATTTTCTCTCTTTTTAGAGTATATCTATAGTATATATATAATCAATTATATGTTATATGCTTGAATACCGCATTCATCTTCATCATTTCTAAGAACATGTTTGTGTGTACAGTAGTGTCCCTTTAGATAGTATTTTCAAATATGCATATAATAATCTAATATACTTCTCCGTTCACGGGATGCATGCACGTTTGCACAACGTATTTGTTTCGTACCTCCTCTCCACTACCAACCATGAACCTAATCCCTTTCTCCATGATAGTAAACTAGACCATCCTAAAAAATGCATAATAGAGTACATATTAGTGTTGGATTATAAGTTTCAAGTAGTCTCCTGTTGAGGCACACGTAACACCTTGTTTTTTAGTTATCAGTTTCATCAGTCACTGTTACCATACACTATATACCTACACCAGATAGTATTACAAAAGAAATATTCATCATATATCATCCAAAAACAACACATTATTATATCTATATGTCTGAGCTTAAATGAAAGGAGCACATTATGTAAACTTTGTACTTGATCACTAATGAAATTCGAAAGATATATTTAATTAAAATTTATGAAAGGAAAAATGAAATTGTATAAAAAAATATACTATATTTCCAGATTTCGGTTTCATTATCTGTTCTTTCTCTCTTTTCTCTCTGACAGCACATCGCATTTGCAGAAAAGCTAAACACGTGTTTGGGAATGTGTCTATGCTGTCTTGCTGGAGTGTGTTGCCCAACCTGGGTTGCTTGGTTTGCTTGAGACTCGTATAAAAAATATTATAATCTCAGTATTGTATACATAGAGTATTATACAAAGTATTATATACATATATATACATATATATTCTATTCTATATTATATATATCTGTGTGGCCCTGCTATTCTGCTAATTTTACTGCTGCTACGTATATATAAACTTTCTCCAAGTTTCGTATGAAAAGTATATATAGATTTAAATTTCTTTATTAATTGTGCGTACATATATGTACTTGTACTCGTATCCATTCTTTTTGTGTGTATAGATGGGAAAAAGTTTTTTATATACTGTAATAAAAATGCTACGCATACTGAATTTTGAGTATCCATCTGTGGTTTATAAGTTTTCTCAACTGTGAATGAATTAATACCTTGCATTTATACTTCTACATTGATCTTTTCCTGAAAGAAAGTCGGTCCTTATATATTTTCATTGCTACAAACCATATATATTATACCTGTAAATCTCTTTGTGTCACCAATCGCAAACTGTATTCTGCACAAAAACTAAAACTGTGCATACTACAAAAATGTTTTATGTAGATTTTATCATTAAATATATACACTTAAATACGTGTAACAGATATATTTTGTGACAATCAATGAGCTTTAATATTCCCCTGATGAAAATTCATCTGTGGTTGTAGATTCGCAACTGTGGTCAGTATTACCGTACCAAGCCGATTATATTCAAATGAATAATTGCTTATTATGATTGTTATCTTTTTTACATATGTGTGTTGGTCACAAAACGCTACTTTAAGACGAGCGAACCATACATAGAAAAGTGTGTATATATCATGCTATTTAACTACTTGTCATAAATATTTGTAAATGTGTACTAAACTATAGCAGTGTCTTTCGATTAGATTTTCTTTTACTCTCGATGCAGTGTGCGCTTGCTTATGTTCCCAAATATATTTACACATTTTGCTTCATGTGTTCAAGGAGGATTATTGTTACCATTTAAGTACCTACTTACATACGTGTTTGTGTGTATTCTATGTGTTCTAAGTACTACTCAAGTTCAAGAGAGAAATAAATATCAATGTTTTATAAGTGTTGCACAAGAAATATACAGATCCAATAAAACTTTTAAGAATATATAGAGAATATATAGGTGTTGTTATCTCTTAATGTCCAACAAATAATTATCAAAATTTTTTTTGCAAAGGAAAAATAAAGAAAAAGTTACATATATTAAGGAATTCGTCCGATGAAAAGTAGGATGGTAATTATAGGCAAACGTATAACCACACAATATATTGAAGTGTTTATCTTTATGGAATATATGATAAATGTTAAATCTCATGGCACATTTTGTAACAATGCAATCAAATGATCAGTATATTGTACCATTATACGTGCTGATAACATGTATGTATAAATAAGTTGACCACTCTCATTTGGAAAATAAATTAAGTAGTATTATATTATATATCGGTAGTGTACATGTGTATGTACTGCGATATTTTTCCATATGTTTTGATTAAATTCAACATAAGTAAAAGTGAAATTAAAGCGTAGGTCAGATCTCTTAGAAGATGAAACATGCTATATAAAATTGACATACATACATAATTATATATCATATAACATAACGCTAAAAATATATTATATGTAATTGCAAATGGTTTGGTTGTAGCTACACAATTTGTATTATTTTAAGTAATGTGAAAAGCCAACTTATTCCGCAAAAATACTATTGTAAATGTGATGAAGCATGTAACTGTATGGACCTAGATCTAGTGTAAGGTGATAAGCTGTGAAGTAAAAAAACTAGTCTATATGCTGCATTGTAAAAGTAGCCAAAAATAGAGATCATAGTTGTGAAGTTTTATGCTTCCGATTTTACTGTTCCAA
Organism: Orchesella villosa; assembly: GCA_036850725.1. Classification (NCBI taxonomy): domain Eukaryota; kingdom Metazoa; phylum Arthropoda; class Collembola; order Entomobryomorpha; family Orchesellidae; genus Orchesella; species Orchesella villosa. The sequence goes on along the minus strand of JAANSM010000115.1, from coordinate 34,137 downwards.
TATGTGTCATTATGAGATGGAACGTGAAATTGCAATCGTTGAAAAATGTTTGCTTAAGCTTCCTTCCTAAAACTTAGTTTATTTTTCAGAAATTGCCGATTTTCTTTGATAACACAATAAACCAAGGAATTTATGTTATGTAATTTCACGACACATGATTTTTTGCTGTCATATAATCCTTCTTTACCAACGCGCAGCGTTTGAGCTTGCTGCAAGTCGAGATGCATAAATGCTAAAAATGGCATATTCCATAAACCTGGAGGTTGTTAAACCATCGTTTTATGACTGATCTTCCGCTCTATAAGCAAGGCGAAAGCATTATACTACATCATTTTGCTCCTCGCAATACAAACTTAATGGTTTTTCTTCTCGATATATAAAATCTTATTACATATGGATGCATGTGCAAGTACGACATGCATGTACAGGTTTTACTACCGCTTTTGTGCGTACGACCGAACCAAACTGTGGACACAGAAATGATACATGAGGTCGAACAATACTCATCAGATAAATGGCCAGATGGCCACACGAAAAGAATTCAAATCATCATCAAGTTACTTTACCGTGTATAAAATGTGAATTCTTTTGAGAAGCGACAGGAATTAAAGCTATGATCCTTCTAAAATCCTGCTAAATGGTACAGAACGCCTATACAAACTTACATAATACATAGACAAAAAATGGATGTCGAAAGTAGCTTGGATTATAACCTATAAAAAAGAATAATGTACAATAGGAATATTGGAGGAGTAAGAAAGAACGGAATCAAAATGAGCATTTCCTTCGGTTCATTGCTCAACCAAAACCACAGGGACTTTGCATGCACGCTTGCTTGCTCTATGCACCATCGTTTTCCTCCTTTTATCAAGGGACGACAGTTATGCTAACACTGCGAGTGTGGAATTTTGGTAGCGCCGAGCGAAGAAAGTCAGTAAAGCACACACACACAAGCATGTCCACATCCAAGCGACTAGAACATTCAGAATCGAATAGAAAGGAGGCATCGTTGCGTGTACGCGAAATGTATCCCAGAAGACCTCTTCTATCTTTAACTCATTCTTGTAGCTTTAGATCATGCCAAGTCAACTAGCTAACCAAATTACTACGTGATATTTTACCCCGAAACGTTAGAACTGACTGAACTCAGGTAAGCCGCCATTATTCTGGTCTACGCAACAAGACCCTTCCAATCTGCTCAAGAGGAATGCGAGGAAATGCTGATGTGAACTCGTGACATACAGAAATAGATTTCCACTTTAGAATTATTGCCTCAAAACTTCAACTTGAGTGTAAGCATAATAAACTTATATTTTAATAGTAATAAAAACACCGGAAATTGCTATTCTGCGATAATGGGGTTTTAGCTATAATGTACATATAGGTACGGCTAAACTAATAAATGCCTCAAGAAGAGACAGGGACGCTACAAAATTATACCTAATGATTTTAAGGCCTACATATATTTTCAGGTATTACTAACTTTTCAGGCAGTGTACATATAGTCTTTTTATGTATGTATGGCATATATTATTCTACTTCTAATATTCTACCAAACGATTCACCGATGAGCGACCTCCTGGTTAGTATGTGAGACATTGCGTGATATTGTGACGAGTAAGTATATAATAAGTGGCATTGTCTAACATTTCAACTTCAACACTTGTATGTTTCTACATCATTCGCACTGTTCGCAGTAAAGTCAGTCACAGTTGTATATTATGGAAGCGCTTATTGACCTCCTGGTAGTGTGTATGCTTTCTCTTCCTACTGAAACTGAAACAAGCTTTATATACAAATGCACAACGTACCATAAACTCCCTCTACATCATTACAAATGGTCCACACTTGTAATTAACGTAATCTGATTGCTCCTTCACACTATATTTCGTTAATTAAAACATATTAGATGTACAAATGAGATTGTGCACTTCTGTACTCCCAGAATCATTCGTTTTATGAGCTTCGTTAGTTTCCCATCAAATATATATCGCAGTAACCAGCCCGAAAAGATGTGCATTTTGGTTGCCAAAAGTCGAAGCGGAAATTGCCTTCCGTTCATCATCAACATTGGATAGAGTGTTACGCGATGATTTGACGTGAGCTTCTATTTAAGTATATACGTTTGGAAAGGGGGAAAATCATATTGCAACCTTTTACGTATATTATAAGTGTTTTCTACTAACATTCACCATTATTACAACGAAGTGTATACGATGAGAGCTATTATCATGATTAATAATCTCGTTTTTGCTACAATGTCAGCGTTCAACTTATCGTTAGTTCCACTCATGCATCCACTCATCTTCCTCTCGATCAAGTTTTTCGACTCTTACATTAAGTAAACTAGTAAAGTGAAGTTTCTATTTGTCAGAGAGTTTTCAATATGACCATATACACACTCAATCTCAGTTTTACTTCATTTTTCAGCCAAGATAACTAGAAAGAAAGTCATAGCACTGGATGTTACATCATCAGTCTTACGTCTTGAGTGATGGTTTCATTGTTCAATTGAATGATGGCTAATGGATCAGAAATCTATAAAAACGATATTGGTTATAGATACATATAGTTCACTGATTGTTTCGTTTTTATTCATTCCTTCCTTATAAAAACACTCAGGCGCCAACTATATGTGCTCCTATTCCATAATCAATATACTTTCGTTATGCATAAAAAGACGGTAAGAAACAAGGGAGAAATATCTGTAGTAGTGGTGAGGGAAAGTCCATTCATTAAAGAATTTTATGAGATATATTGTCCCAGAATGACTAACAAAAAAACATTTGCTTCAATTCCTTACCACCTAATTATAGTAAAAAGTCGAGTCATTCTAACGTGAAATGGCAAGTTTTTTGTCATTTGTTAGTTCGAAGTTGTGTTATATGATACCAGTCCCATATTAGTTTTGGAATATATGCGATGAATGTGTATACAATATTCCCTTGGGTCTCCGGGCTGACAAATCGCTGATGTGATGGCTATAAGCTGCTTACTTTTGCTCTTCACATCACCTTCAGACTTGAAAACCCACCGTTGAAGGAAACAGTGGATGATGAGGAAGATAATTACACAATTTAACGAATTCTTTGAGCCTCCGTGAAGAATACATCCTTCTCCTAGGTATTATTGACTTCATCTCTGTCCCATGCTGATTAGAAAAAACTTTTTAGAAAATGAGAAATCCCTTTTTGTAGAAGATTATAATTATCATCAGCACAAAAACTGTCATATCAAAACTTACAATGAAATTCTGTCATAAGGTTCTGATCTGGCATGCCTCTGATCATCCGGAGGCATAAACTCTTCTCACGTTCAGGTTCTCATGTGTATACCTAATGAAGCCGAAAAGACAGGGTACAACAAGCAATGAAAATACGTTTAAGCTTTTCAGCCATTTAGGTACTGCGTATTTCCAAGAAGACTTAAGTCATCAAATCCAGTTTTGACTCTTATCATTGGAAGAGTGCCTACAATAAGTTAAAACTAAAAAAATCGAGAATCAAAAGGTACTACGGGGTTAACAAAGCTGATGCTGAAGTCAGTAAGATATGATAGACGGGAAATTACGGGTTAGTGGTACAAACACACAAGACTGACTTTATTTTGAATCCTACGAATAACAACCAAAAGGATGACACATCGAACCAACTCAAACTTAAAAAAGGTTTATGATATACATATATACATATGATGAATGTAATGTAGTATGCGTCACTCACACCGATATCAAATGTTGTAAGCCGTCCCTTATACATACACCTATCCCTATATTTAGTTCAAAAGCTTTAATGTGCAATACAGATAAAGCATTGGGATATAGAAAAACTAGAAAAAGGAATGCTGTCAAAGTATCAAGTTAACTGACTCATGAAGCTCAAAATAATTAAGTTAATGTAATGTAAATAATGTAATGTAAAAGTACAGGAGACGACATCAGAGTTAGTAACGGATTTACTTTTTAAATGAAACTAGCTGTCATTTATTAGCAGGATTACATAGCATTTAAGTCCAATCACACGCTCCCATTTACCTTTAATATGTGGTCTAAGAGTGTTTTATTTACTTCATCATTTAGTAACGACACTTGAATGGCCAAGAAGAGAATTACTATTGTAGATCTCTCTATAATGAACATTTTTGTTGTGTATGCTTCACCCGTATGCAGCTAGATTGCGTTTTCCACCAAGTCAACTACAAACAAACTACCTTATAATCATTTCCTTCCTGTTAATAGCAGTACTATAAACTTACCTAGTTCAACAACTCATTTAGCAACAGCGCAGGCAACAAAAAGTTACCATTTGAAGTTATTACATAGCCTCATATATTAGGTCATAACAAAATATAATACATTAGCTGACTCAGCCAGTAAGATTTTATTCAAGGACATTTGTTGTTCTCACAGATGTAATCATCATTATATGCATCGCAGTAAAGCACAGGACTTTAATGCGAACCACATGGCTTTATGTATGAAACAATAAAGTTGACTTTATTACTTTCCAGAAAGTGTAATGATGATGATTTGGCTAGAGAGATCGTTGACGACAACTCCTTCCTTTCATTCGCGTTATAAAGGAAGGCCATGCTAGAATCACTGCTTTAGAAAACATTATACATTCTTATCATGTGAAAGAATAACAAAAGCTTTGTTTACAATTATTCCTATTAAATGGCTTTATTAAACCCTTACGTAGTATTTTTCTTACATCATATAGCACGGAAATACGAGTATTTCACAGAAAGGGATCTCCATCAACTTGGCTCACATATTTGCAAGGATCGAATATTATACGCTGTTCTACAAGCTGAAAGATTGCTCCTTAGTTCGGTTGTTTGGTATGCATAACTATTTATTTTCCGTCTCAATCAACAAATGCAGTATATAGAACTATATACCTATTGATACAGTTTTTAACCACTTGTATTGGAAAAGTATAACATATTGCATGCAAATACATTCAGGGTTTTCATCTGATATTATTGTTTGTTCATTGTTCTCATCTGTATCGTAGCTTCATTTGTAAGCTGTACGGTCCAGATGATTTCTAAACTTCCTCATCCTTCTGCGAGGCTTGGTAGAAAAAAGAGCCAGCTATATAGACAAACAGTTTCTACTTCGTATCTTTAAAGTCTAATCTTGAATTCCAGTTTCTTGACGCACATCTATGTAGCATTGTGTTTGTATAGCTTTACTACAAAACCTGATGGGGTATATTTTTTAACGACTCGAACTAGCAGCTGTATGTAAATCTTGATATGGAATGTGCAATAGAAACTCCTATGCTTGGTTTCATGTATCTACATTAAACCATATGGAGACGAGTGCAAAAAACCTGTCTGCTAGCTGCGTATTTAAATGCCTGAATGATCTTCATATCATCACGAAAGAGTTAATAATATGCTTAGGTATTGATGATCCAATCTCCACCAACGTAGTACCAGTCAAGTTCCTACACACAAATGGAGTGGATACATATGTACTACGTGATAAACAATAGGTATTGTTTCCACCCTTTTCTTAGATATACATGCTATACTACATAATATTCATGTCGTACATTATCATTTTAGATACGCGTCAGGTTAGGTCATGCATAAGACTTTCAAATGAGTTTAAACTTCAGGATATTGGAGCATACTAGGTTTAAACACAGACAGATGTGTTTAGACGTTGTCGCTACTTGCTTACACACACATCGTACAAAGAACAGTAAATAGACGTACAAAGAAGTTATTCGTATTACTTTTGCTCTTATTTCTCACAAGATTAGGCTCATTAGCATGTCATTGTATTTAGCGTCAACTCGGTTATTTAAATTTTGATGACAAAAACCAAATACATAATATTATGTCAAAACCATTAAGAGATCTACACTAAAGTGCCATGAGTTTGTGTGCAAAGTGTATAATTATTTAAGCGTTTCTTAAGTTAGTACAGTCTACCCTTTTCTTGCAACCGTTTACAGTTTAGGAAATTATATACTTTTGGGTTTGTTGTAGCTTGAAGAAAAGTTAGAAAAGTGGCTAAAGGGGAAAACAAAATTGAATTAAAACCGTTCAAATTTTATTTTTCGGACAACTTGTTTGCAATGTGAGTGATATAATTTGCAAACCCTTCAGTTCGCCTGCCAGCATATGAATATCAAGATACCAGACCTGATCATGCAAAAGTTTCATTACTCTTCAAGTGTTCATGTTCTAGCCTAAAAGTTTTGTACAATAAAGTTTTAAAATTTGATTAGACCATTTCTCTCTACATCTGAAGTGGGATTGTATTCTACCATTTCTAACCCTAGTGTGCCTGGTACCGCGCAACAAAAGAAATTTTAACATAAAACATGTTGTGGTTTTGAGAAATAGAGAAACATATACGTAAAAGTAAGTAGTAAAAACTTGTTAACTTCACACGACAGCCTGAGTTCAAGGTTTGAGCCTGAGAAACTGGAGTGAGGTTGATTGGGCTTAGGGCCATTTCCGTAGCACACTGAATCATAAAAATGCTACTGTGATGCTGGTGGTTTCCTCTGTGCAGATGAAATGATAATGATGCATGCAGAACAAGTGCGAAAAATTATTACAAGCAACTTGTCTGAAATGGCAAAGAGCTTTATTTTACTGTGCGAATTTTAATACTGTGTAGGGAATTGTGATGATTACGTTGTGATACTTGAATAATTGCTAAGATTTATGCAAAATTGCAATGCGAATTGATGATAAAGATACTGCATTTGAACAAACATTTGTGAAACTCGTGTGATAGCGTTTTTCATACCGGTGTAACGTCATACAGTTTGGATGCCAACATTAAAAGCGCTATACATAAAATCTTTTCTAACCCCATTTCCCAATTGTAATTTTTTACTCAGATTGTCGTACTTATTAGTGACACTGATAAAGTAACCAAATGTTTTCAATTTTGGTGGAAATCCCAAAAGAGTCACAATTAGATTTTAGTTCTACAACCAAGGACCTCCACGAAACGAACAGTGATGGAAATGAGATAGCAGTAGGGAATGTAGCTGAGCAATGTAATGCTTCTCCGAAAGGAGTTACGTACATTATGCCAGCTACATCTGAAGCAGACTCGTCTCGCTTATGTAATGGCTACAGTAGCATTTCCACGATTCCAAATGGTGCTAAAGTTAATGCTGATCAAAAGGATGTTATTCAAAATGAGGAAGGAAGGGAGAAGAATTTTTCATACAACAACGAAGAAGAAGTCGATAAACTCAGACGACGCAACTATTTTGACTTTTTAGATGATTACATTCGATTTGACGTTTCTAGAACAGGTAAGCTTTACCAAAGTGACTGGGAATTGGAATGAATGTTGCTGTAGATCCCTGATTTTAACAGTTTTGCTCATATACAGAAGAAGAAAACGACGCTACATAATATAAAATGATGTTGAACTACTCGCTTTTTGCTTTGCCAGCCAACATCACTCATAGTTTAGAGATGGATGAATATCGAAGTGACAGCAATTCAAGCTTTTTTGCAGCCTACGCATTATCTCAATAAAATGGTAGAATTTCGTGATATTTTACGGAAAATATGAGTTTTTCATGGGAGGCTTTCGCTAATACTTTCTTTATGACTATTGCTCTGCCAGTGAATGGTGGTTGCGGCTTAGTAGTAGCAATGCGTTTGTATCTTTAGCTGATGGAAAATATTTTTTGTCTACTTCACTAGAGTACCACATGATATGATATGAAATGTGAAATTGATGACTTTTTATCTTGCCTTTTTTCGTATATCTTTTAGGAGTTTCCTGTTTTTCTGGATATTCCATAAGTGTTCAGTATGAGGACGACTACTTGGTAGGGAAAGCTGGGACTCTGTGGTGCAACTTTTTATGCAATGCAAAATCTCGTGTTCGTTTGCGGCACTGCTGTGGAAAGTCCTTGGAGTTGATGTACCTTCCCAGAGTTTCCTGTACAAGACCAAAGGTATATAGCATGACAAGTGATGCTCCGGCATATTTTTAACAAGGCTTTACATTACGTAAATTACATGATTTTCAAGTGTCTTTCCAACTATAAAACAGAAAAGTTGCAATATTTTTCAAGCTCTTTCAAACTTGTTTAAGTAGAGAGAGCAGCTGCACAATCGCATCTATATGAATTATGCCTGCAATCACAGCGTGCTCTGCATGTATTTCAGCAAGATCCCCATTCTATTTGGTCGGGGTGCCCTTTTTTTACAAAATTTCATTGTCTGTTTCTGTGTGCAGAACTGTGTCTACAAGGTTAGAATACCAGGAGAAACGAATGAAATTGGAACCATTCATTTTCAGCAGAACATCGTACATATTTATAACGCCTCTGAAAAATGTCTATCTTTACGGCGGAAACAAGGGACCAATTGTTATTCGGTACGATATAACTTTAAGCATAGACAAAATCTTACAAAAAATATTTCAAGGCTATCGCTACACGCAATAAATCTTTTAAACATGCTTCGCAATATCGCAATACTTGAAACAAGCTTTTGTTTTGTATAGATTAAGACGGAGGCAGGAGAAAGACTGGCTTCAATAGAAATTTTTAGAGGATTTCGAGGTGATATAATGTATTATGGACTGAGTATTTTGGGAGATGCTTCTTCGACAGATAAAGCACTTTTGATTGGACTTACGATAGCGATGGTAGTGTGTTAATAAAAAATAATGTCGCCTTTGTATCAGATTTTAATATATCAAGTTTCAAGAGACGATGAAATGTAATATATCTCCGTAATATTTTTTATCTCCATGAAATAGGATATCCGGCAACGGGAATCAGAAATGAGGTGCTCTTTTATATGGATACCGTTGTTTTGTGTTCTAGTCATCGCTCTGTTTGCGCTTCTTCCTTGGCTGTACTTTTATGAGAGCAAGTGAAAGCAGCAAATTACATATTTGCGTGATGCTGCAGTAAACAAATATTTATTAGGTTACATGCGATGAGACGTTTTGTATATTTTTATCGAAACAAATTTCTTGTTGTAAAGCAAGCATGAAAATAAACTCGTGGGAACGAAACACCATATTTGTGATGGAGACATATTGATGCTGTACACACCTCATACATCACATCTTGTGTGCTGTTGACGGTAAACGGATACACACACGCGCCTATTATATTTTTTGCTTCGTTTTCTATCCATAATTTCTGTTCATTTAATTTCGCTGAAAAATTTAACGAAGGGAATATTATATATTCCATGTAACGATCGGACTGTTTGATGTTTATACATTGAAAATTAGAGCCATACAATTTTGAAAGTTACTCCTAACAAGCTAAATTATAGGGGTTTAGTTTACTCAAAATTCGAGACGGGTTGATTATATATAACGAGGTAGATTTGAGAGCATAACAAGGTAAAAATATCTTTTGAGTATGTTATCTTTGTAAACATGAATTGAGGTAATTCTTTATTTTCCATTCTACATTTTTATTTCCTTTGAAAATGCTTAGTATATTTATTACCAGTTGACAAACGCTCAACTGCTCCTTAAGAAGGGTTTTCTCCGTATTGCGTTTCATACACTACACTTTAAATTTTAACAATGAAAAATACATCGTTGCATTCCAAAGAGATAGGAAAGTTTCTAAATAACAATGTGAAATCAAATACGGAATACTACTCACCAAGGTTTGAAACTGTAGATGAAAATCTAAAGGGTAGAGAGCAACTTTCATGTGACTTATCCATCATTGGGGTGAAGCAAGTTTGGAATGACGACATTAGTTGGACCAGGTAAACAATCTGTAAAGCTATTTGTGGGTTCATGAATCTTACATTTGTACGCTAATCTATTCCATCAGATGAGATTGGACAACGGGAATAAGCAACAAACTGCATATCTCCCACTTCCAACTTACTAAATACTAGAGGAACTAATGGAAAAAATCTAAAGTTGATAAAGAAATTTGTTTTGGTTGGTAGACGCCTACTATGGATCACATCTTTACTAGCCTGCTGTGTCATTGTTGCATACTACGTTACCAACCGACTTTTACTTATGATGTCTCTTCCAACACAAGTTTCAGTGATTCTAAAGCAAAATGACAGCTTGCGGCTGCCGGATGTCACGCTGTGCCCCAATACTCCGTTCAGGTACAGGCCATACATTTGTCAAAATGTTTTTGTTGTTGTACATACATGTTGGTGGCAGCTACGGTAGTAGTCTTACTTCAGGTTTGAATTGCGTATGGAGCAAGGGGATCCTTGTTTTTTTCAAAACCGAGGGTCGGTCGATTTACTGCAGTATTAAAAGTGAATTGAGAAAGATCGATATAAACTCTGTGATGTGACATGTTTTTCATCTAATAGAGATAGATGTGTTTACAGATTTTTCCTATCATATGTATCACCAGCAGCACCTTTCTCTTCCATCCATGGCATATTCGTGGTCCACGTTTGATTTAATGCATGCCTCTATATCCATTCTCTTAAAAACAGAGATGTCAGAACAGAGTCATGTTTTAATTTACGCAAGTATGCTTATAATTCATGTGACAATTTTATGCTCTTATTCAATTTATCACACGATTTCAGGCCTGATAAACTGAGAGAAATGGGACTGACAGAGGATGGGCTGCCAAGCTATAACTATTCACTTGAAAGTTTTCTCAACTTATCACAACTTTGGCAAGATTTATCCTCGCCGCACAAAATCATAAGTGCTGTAAGTGCTAAAAAGCTACATATAAATATGTTATGGGATCTGATCTGATATCACATCACACACACGCCACACCTTTCACGGGCAAACTATAAGCATTGCCCATTTCCCTGATAATTTATGGAGGTGAAAGGGCTGAATTCATACATACAAAACGTGTTCAAAAGATTCTAGCTGTATCATCCACTTTGTTTGATAGCTGAGATGTCATGCATAAAAATTTAATTTTACAGAGTTCTGTCAACTTTGTGAACACGCGTGAAAACTGGAAAACAATCTTTACAACGATGGGTGCCTGCATTTCACATCAATATGGTTTGATGATACAAAACTTTCTTTTTTATACATTTTGTTTGTAGTTGTAGTCAAGTTGCTTTACCACATTACACGTGTAAGTAGTACATGTAATCCGGTATTTGCTCACATTGCGTGCAGACCATATCACGGCTTTGATAAGTATATGAAAGAGAAGCCACACGAGGGTAAACTTTGAATTGTACAATGTAATACAATGTTTTTGTCTCTTATCATATCACATTGCATCATATCGCAATTTTATTGTGGCGTAAGGCACTGCGTGTATAATATTCTGTTACAAATTTTATGATATTTTATTCCTCTTTGTCAATTTACATTTGCGCATGATATAAGATGATAGACGTTCTGTAGTATTTTGTTTCATTTTATAACATTGAAAGCTGAATGGAATCAAACTCTAAAAAAATAATATTTGTATGGAGCACAATATTGGTTCTACAGATGGTGAGATACAGGCAAGTGGGCTTTCATTCGGTATGTCTATATCAATCAAGTGGAACGAGGTGGCTCACTCTAAACTTTGGAGTGATCTAGACGGGATCAAAGTGTTCTTTCACGAGCGAAAAGATGAGCCATTGACAGAAGTCGAGGGCATAAACGTTGCGCCTAGAGAGGATCTTAGTATTGCGATTCGCATCAAGGAGTTCAAAAGTCTAAATCGAAAAGAGCACCCATGTATCAGCAAGTTTCACTACTCTCGCTCAGTTTGTGTCAACAAATGCTTCAACACAAATCTTCATCAATTGATAAAATGTAGGTAAGGAAAACATACGAAAGGCAGGGAATGCAATGCTATCCCCACATTTTGGGAGAAAATGTTTGAAATACATTGCTGGAAACTGTTAGACATTTGATTCAGTTGCTTGTCATGTGAAATCAAGTCAAACCTATGGGAATATATTAACTTCTTACATGCATGGTAGACAGTAGCAAAGCAAAACAGCAAGTGAGCGGTGGAATTTTCTGTTTTCCACAAACTTTTTGATCGTACAAAATCCAATATATAAAGAGTAGCATAGAGATTTTATGTATCATCATGCACACGGTACGATGGTACGTGGCTAATAATTCTCATGAAATTCAATCAGGTTGCCTTTCATGTCTGAAGCAATTGGAAATTGGTGCTACCCTGCGGATATTTACAGCCAAGCAATGAAAACATTTTGGGAAGAATCGAAATCTAATTTGGAACTGTGGGCTGAATGCGGAAAAGTGTGTCCGATTGAATGTCAAAAGCTTATTTACACTCCGTATGTCGAAAGCGTGGTGGTGGCAGCTGAGGAGAGTATTGGAAAATTTAAAATTTATTTTCCGGAAATGTGGTAAGTACTTTCAGAATGAAATAACAGCTTTTTGTGTATCCCATTCAAATATTGAGTAAGTTTACGTACAATGCAAAATGTAATATGCAATACAAGTGAGATTATCTCATATTGCAAGAAAACTTCGTTCGAGATATTGATACTCCAGAAAAAGTCACATAGGTAGTGAGTTAAAGGTTGTTGAGCCGACACTTTTCATTCAAGTACATATATACATATATACAGATGGAGAACTGAAGACACCAAGATTACATTCGCATCTTGCTGTCTACTATTTTCTTTTTCCAATTTTTTTCAAGCATTTTCCGTTTCGAGTGGCTATGATAAATATGTATACTGTATAGTGTATACACAACGGATACTGCACATATAGCTATGGCACCTCCCTACCGTACGCCCACACTCCAACATTTTCGTTCCATTTTTGGTGTATATACTTTGTACATTATGATGTCTGTTTCTATACAAGACAAGTCCTTGGTTGTCTCCTTCAGCCGTTTTCGTGACCGATCATTATTTCCAATTGCTTATCCTAACTTTTTATTTGTCCTTCTTGTTTCTCCCTCCAGGTACGAAATTGTGGAACAGAAAGATTCATACGATACGATTGCATTTCTGTGTGATGTGGGAGGAACTTTTGGTCTTTTTCTTGGTTGTTCTGTTTTGACAGCCGTAGAAATAATTGAAATGTTTGTTCTGCTCGTTACGCGGAATCGTGTGGCAAGTCCACCTGGAAGAAATTAAGAACAGAAATAAGACCATTACAGTTTTATGAAGAAATGTGTGGTATCCAAATCCAACCAATGCTTTTATTGTCGAGCGTACCCTGCTGAAGAAGAATGAATGTACATTTAAGTATATGTGTATAAAATACTTTCAGTGCATTTGTTATTTCAACCCTAATGCTAAATTAATAATCCAACCCAACCTAAAATATACTTGGAAATGCTTTATTATAATCCGTTATTAAATCTAAGAAATTCAGTTGGCCATTCTTCATTTTACTTCATATTATATTTCACTTCGGAGGACTTCACTCAATGTTTGTATATTCAGTTGTTTGTATGCAGTATACGTAGAACTACAATTTTTCTTTTCTACTCCCATGGCATGGCACTGTCATTTATTTTTGTTCTAAATCACATCAGAACGCAACACAAGGCCAGATGTTGATCGCAACCTAACATTGTCGACAATCGACAAACAAAATGTAATATCTCCAGTTTCTCGTGGGACATACAATTTTGGTGATCCACTTTGCATTGGGAAAAATCCACGAAGAACTGCCGTCAGACTTTGTGAAACGCCAGCTGCCGCTGGCCTAGAAAATGTTAAGATATACAGTATGTAACATGCAACACAAATACCCAAGAAAAAACTATTCTACTTTTGGTTTACCAGAAATATTCATTAATTTTCTACAAAGCGTTCCCAAAAAACGCATTTCAGGGATTGTATTCCTTTGCCAGTGACAGAATGAGGTGTCATTCAAATTCAGTTTTGTCATTTTTTCTCATAAAATAAATTAAAGTTGCATTAGACATAATCTCGTGTTTGAAACCGGGGTTGTATAAAATATGTTTCTTTCTTTCAACATTGGATTCTATATTCGGGAAAGAGGAAATTCGAGCACAAAAACTGTTGAAGTGGGGTTGAGGCTCAAAGATTACTTCAAGAAACCGATTAACTTTTGACCTTCATTGATTCACTCAAGATGAAAATAGATTACTTTTCCATTTTATTTCGATTGTCATGAGATTTTACACGTCGTGAGTTATACTCATCCTACCCGATTTTTCATTTTTTGCATCATAAGTACATACACACAAGACTTTTACTTTACTCTCTAAATTTCCCAAGACTGTGAGAAGCAGTAACAAAGATAGTAATAGTGAAAATCGAAGGCTATGGAGCTCTCATCTCCCGGACATCTCCTGCTGTTGCTAGTTACTTCAACCAAGCTTAGGTGGCATTCTGTCGTATAACTCCACTATAACGATAATTTGACACAAGGTTTCGCACATAAAAGTAAGAAAGTTGCAATTGACTGCTTAGAATTCAACGATTTGTTGGTAGTGTAAGCCTACCAAAGCTTTAGCATTATGCTAGAGAAATCCCAAGAGATAAGCAAGTCTACGAGTCTGCCTATTGCGAAATATTTACAATGTTTCTTTGTGCCCCAGTTTACAAATTGGGAACTTGTTCTGCGTGATAAAAGGATATAATATAAAATGAAAGTTTTGGAATGCAACATAAGATTTTCAAACTTAGTGGATAGAAGCTTTCCAAACAATTTAACTGCTTCATTGACCTCTGTCCAAGCAGCATTTATCGTTCCATATGTGCACGTCAAATGGGTTTCTAGAAATTGAGGTTTTGTAAAATGAAAGAAAAACAAAGCAAAACTTAATTCAACATTTGATACAACACCCTGTTTTGCTTAATCGCATTAAATCCTTGTGTTTCTGCCCAAAATGTGTATGAATTCACATGAAATCTCTGAGATTTTCCTATCGTAAATGTCAAATGAAAGGTGTGCATTTTGCTAAGGATTTGATACTAAGTTTTTATGTAGCTTCCTCTTGGAAATTGGGCACTTTAGCAGTAGCTTACATGTGAAAAGGCGAAACATATATACAACTTCCGCAATGAAGTGTGCGTGTACAGATTGGCTCCATGTGCTGCTACCAACTGACTCTTCTTCTCACTTTTATTTCACGGAAAAAACTTTGCTCATCAATCGTTCTCCCGGTACTCCGAATAATTTTCACATTTTTCATCTGACACGATAAATTTGGTATGGAAATGGGAATATTTTGCGGAGGTTGTAATAAACCTACTAGTCCTCATTTCTCATCTTCTCTTGTTCCAACTTTAAACATACAAATAATAATAATAATGTTATGCTCAAAGAAAGCCTTCCAGTTTCCCCCACGCGCCTTTCCATTCAAGTCCTACGTGCAAGCAAATTATTGTAGCCGTGGGACATTCTCTGTGTGAAGCACCATTACCAAACAACGTCCTCATCATGGTGAATGAAACATGGAGCAAACGCAAGTCTAAACCCAAACCATTGCAACAAATGCAGTACCGTTAATATCAAAAGGCAAACAGGGATTTCTTCGTTCCATGCATATTTTTTTGATGTTACGTTCATAGAAAACATTAGCACACGAACTGTTCATGAATTATTTACCACAAATTCACAAACACCTACCTCTATTTCATCCATGGCAAAACCGCAGCAAATGTATGTACACATAGAACGAATACAGATGCGAGAATCCCAAAATTTGCATGCAACTCGAAAATAGTTAGAAAGAACAAAAAAACCTTTCATTATATTATATCTTCAAGTGGAGCTGTATGGAAACTGGTGGTATAATAAGGTTAGACCTGTCTCCCACTTATTACTTTTACAGAGCCATTAGAATTGAAAAGGCTCTCTCTGCCCTTTCATTAGTACCTCCCACTCCCTATCCACGTAACTATATATAGTCATACTCCACATAATGAAACAATAAATATGGAGCGTCTTCCTTGGAAACTTTTGTAACGACAGGATCCGACATGAAAGGTTGATTCGAGGTAAGATATGAGCAAGTGAATTGAATGAGTTATTACGATTACGACATCACTTCTTATCATCAATGAGGCTATATATATGGCATGATAACGTGACAACCAGAGCGTATATTTCATATATACTTATGTATGCCTAGTAGAAATCCTTCAACTGGTTACGAAGTGCTCAATTGGGAAAACTTCAAAAGACAAGCATATGATTAAAACAAGGGAGATTTTTGTAATACAAAGTCAGAGCAGCATGGATCTGTCATGCTTTCATGAACAAATTCAGATTGTTGATTAGGGCGAGGAAAACGTTATATTAGAAACATTTCCTTGTTCAATTTGAGTAATGAATAATGATGTGTGATATACTACTCTGTGATATTTGATATTAAATCAAAGTAATTTAAAATATAGGGGAATAATGATGCATTCCATGACAAGTGTATCCAAGCTGGTGTGATAATGCCCGTATGTATTCCCAATTTACTCAGCAAACAAGGTTGGGTAGAATTCATTCTGATGAAAAAGGGAAGCTCTTTCATGCGGGGTCTGAAGAATAACCAGTCTGCTTCTCTTACTATTCCATTATATCTCTGTTTCCTAGTGTAAGACTCTGCAGATGAAGGTAAAGAAATGAAAGGAAGTTGTTGTGGTTGGCAGAGCTTCTCCGCTTTTGCGGAAAAAGTTTTTTTTTCGACAAGCTTGAAACACTATCTTGATAAAGTAATGCCGAATCCTTGTATTTAAGCACGTATACCAAATGCCTCACGTTTAGGGATATGAATGAGTATTATGGCTGGAGATCATTTTAATACAGTCCTGAGAATACAAGCATGTCCTTTGTGGGCAACGGGACCATGCTGTTGAAATGAAACTCCGGGCGACCTGATTATTACACCTCATCTCCGTCTGGCACCACATGAGTGCTAGAAATCTAACATTTTCTGCATACGTAGTCGAAGTAATTTCACTATATGATTTTCTTAGTGTTGAGCACTGGGTTAATAATGAGGGAGAAAAGAAACAAGTTTTGAGAAGATTCATTCGCGTTCTCTAATTTTCTCACAGTTGGCCAGTTCATTCCGCCAACTCTAATCCCACCTCCATAATCAGGCACTTCAGCTCGTATTTTTGGTGACCTGGGTAGCTTCTTCATACATTGATGGAAACTTGGAGAATTTTACTTGCAAAGAAAGCATTCAATTTAGTCAATTTCATAAAAAGAGTTAGAAGCAAGCATTGTGAAGAGCTGTCGACAGAGCAGCTCAAAATTTGATCACATGCAAAGTGCGACTGTTGAATATTTTAGGACAACAGCTCTAGATCTAGTTATTCCTTTCTACAGAGTTATTCACACTCGTTGTGAATGTTAGAGCAGAGCTTGAAGAAGTATATTTATACCCCGAGGAAATTCTATTACCGTTACAGATAGATATGCATCCGTATTCTGTATTACAAAATATTTTGTTCGGGGCAATGGCACCTACATTCAGAAAGTCGACTTTGCTTTCTCTTCGTCCACTAATTAGCATGATGTCTAGATAATTAGATTTGATTAGTTTCAGTGTCTTGCTTTTAGCTTGGCTATATGGAGTGTATAACAAATTAGAAGTGACATACTTTCCTATGTGATGACGCTGCTGCTATAATTACCAGTTGTAAACATTGCTTGCGACCAATAATATAACGTCACATTGTAGAGGCAATAGGATGTTTGTTCCAAAGCATAACAGCAAAATGTTACTACAAAAACAAAGATATCTCAATTGGGTACATCTTTAATATTTAATCAAATTAAGGGACTTTCACTCTGGAAAAAGCTACTCTTCATAATATTCTTCAACTTATTACGACAACCATTGAAAACACAAGGGTTGAAGGGCAGACTCTCATTACCATTCAAGTCCAACAAGATGTGTCAAGTGGCGCGTCTGCAACTTGTCATTATGCAAAGAAAGCGTATATATAAGTTGACTTTGCCTTCCGTAGATGTTAGAACGCATGTCAAACTTTTTGTACTTAATATACACACTTTCATTTTTGTAAGTAAAATCCCAGTTTGTGAGATTTGGGAAACTACCAAAGTGAAAGTTGTCAACCCTATATATAGTCGTTTCATTCAAAAGGAAACTGCTCCCTAAACTTTCATTTAGCTTGTGAGACTGATAAAATGTAAGACTGCGTATAATCTTCTTGCAAGATGTAAAACTACCAAACCAATATAATGAGCATTTCAAATTACAAGATGTATCCCGAGCCATCATTCCTTTATGTTGATAGATTCTACGTTTGAAAGAGTCCAAAAGAAAACTCGTGTCGAAAAAGGTTTAACAGAAATTAATTCTACATTCAACCTAAAACCTCATTACCAAAAAATAAAATCTGCTTACAGACAATCCGGCATCTTATAGTAAATGTAATAGAAAATTGTTGGCATACTATATACTATATATATTACTTTTTACGAGAATGATATTAATTATTAAGTATATATCTAATACTTGCACGAAGAAAGTGTCGCAAACTGTACTTGAAGAGCTCACATCAAGGAAAGTAGCTATTTATTTCATAGATTGTTTGACTTTTCCCCAACCACTAGACATTTATTTCATTTTATACTTGCTTTGCAACTACAAAGAATTTATGAAAAAGAACGAGCGTGTGTGAAGGTGTGAACATCGAAGGCTGTTTATTTGTCACTCACTCAACCGTTGATAACAAGAGTGAGGATGTGATAAATCTGGAAAAAGCACCTATAGCGATGTCATCGGAATTGGATCCTTCATCCTTATTATATAAAATACTTCTCTGAAAGTCCAGAATCAGCAACACATATCAACCGCCTTCAAACTTTCCTGACAAATTCCTTTCAATCAGCTTTATTCAGCACTTTTCCAAATGTCAAAAAGTGAAATGGGGTTGCAAATTGACATCAATAAGTTCATGCAACATTTTAACACATCCTTTAAGTATCTTACGTTTACGTCCATGTGCTAAGTAGATACAATACCAAACTAAATTTGTGAATATACACTTTAATAAAAATCAAAAGAGGCTAAAGCGGATATGTCGAGTGAATGTTAGCACAACATAATGTATAATGAGATTCTAGCACAGAATCTCCAAGAATGATAACATTTGTTGAAAAGGAAACTTCGTAATACAACTTCCTTCCAAACCAAATCTATTTATTTTTACTTAGCTATATATATAAAATCGTGTAGCATACCCAAAATTTCATTTTTCACATAATTTTGTTTACTTGTTAAAATGACATGGGCGACGGGATACACCCACTCACATTCTACTTTTTATTTCTCTAAGTGGAAACGGAAAAAAACATGCAAACAAGTATGAAAAACATTAATCAAATGCTAATATTTAGCGCTTTGTTGGATACACAAAGTGCAGCCTCTACATTTAGGCATATAGTAAAAGTGAAAGTACCCGAAGTGACAAGGCAGACTAGGGTAGGACTATCTTTATTTTTTTGCCCCAACGGATACATTACTCCAAATCACACACAACTATTGGTTTGGCTGTCAGTTTTTTTGGAGAGAACTTTTCCGTTTCGCCAATACGATTCCTGCTCGGCATATATTCCTTCTCATGATTTTTCCACTCATTTTGTCAAACAAGTGAAAAGTAATGAGAAGGAAAATGGAATGAAAAGTTAGAGGAAAATTAACAAGTTTTCTCTCTGAAAAGAAGAGTAAAAGGGATAAGTTTTGTTTCGTAATGCTCAGTAAATTTCATCGCTACATTCAACGTTTGGAAGAGTTTATGCCGTGAATCATTTTCATCATCGTCATGTGCTATCAGTATTATTATGATTTCACCTCGGGGCTTTACTTCCTTTGCTTGTGTAACACATTGCTAGATAAAAGTTTAAAATTACAAACAGTGCCTACATGCGCATAGTATGGGCGAAACTGTAATCATGGTCATATAGGCAGTATATATCACATAGTAGAATATATGAATGGATGACTATATATTCCAAGTAATCTCACTGGCTGCAAAAAACAGTGTACTTAGCTCAGTCACTCATCTGATTGGAGTTGTGTTATGTGAGCTCTGCTCTGCTCTTTTCATTACTTTATGCTTTAACATGCATGCTCATCACATTATGTCACTATCAGTTGGTGAAGGCTTGAAGTAGTAATGAGCAGAAACTACCATGACGTATATGAATATGTAATTAGGATTAAATATGCTGTCAGCTGATATGATGGTGCACTACTTATTTGCATTTTAAATTAAAGTTCACCAACGACGAGGTTCGCTAAACACAGAGATGAACACAGTCTCCCATTTCAAAGTACCTTGAGCTAGTTGATCATCTCTTATAATAAAGCAGATTTGAACAATGTCACTTTATCTATAAAATTGTTATTGTAACAGGCAGAATTATTAGATTTGTAGAAAACGAAAGCCAAACTTGGTTTCAAGTTTCACCGTTCCAAAAACTCTCAAATGGGAATTCAATTTTTTGAATCTGAAAATAAAATTCTGATACTTGAAACTGAAGCATCTCCATATCCATAACCAGTTTTATCCATAGTGCTAGAGGCAGCGTTAGTCAAGCAACTTCTTGAGCTAAACAAATATGTGCCAAGTAGTGGTGCTTCCGGCTTTCACTCTCACTCCACTCATCCGAGAAGAAAGATTGGCATGTAAGTTTTACGTGCACATTGTATCCCCAATAGAAAGCTCTCAGCTCTTCCGTTTCATTAGCTATACACGGACGAGAGAAGAAAGCATTTTGTTTTTATGCTAAATACGGAGATATGAAAATAAATAGTATTCGAACCACTAGACTTTCACAATTGATCAAGTTTTGAAAAACTTCGTATAGAAAAGTAACAAATGATGAAATTAATATACAAAGAGTAAATACGTATTTTCATTATTTGCACACTTTTCAATAAAGGCTAGTGCACCATTTGAATGAAATAAAGGAATTCAGATAAAAAAATTTATTGACATTCAACCTTTTAAAACTCATGTTATTTATCTATATTATATTAAGTAAAATGTCCTGGATTCGTTCGTGGGAGGGACAGACAAACATTAATGCTCATTGTTTGAATGAAAAAAGATTTCATGTATTCAAGGGAGCACCATGTTTTTCATTGTAAACCTACGGATGGCTTATTTTATTCTAAATAATATGAAGCTTGAGATGTTTTATGTAATCCTGAACAATGTTTTATGAATGTTAGCGTTTGCCTCTTTTTAAATGAAATTCCTATTGTCACTGTAACAAGGCTGAAGGCCGCTCTATATGTCGTCACTATCCTTTGTGAATGGATACTACCAGAGCTCTCGTATTTGTAGAGAACTACTCATGTACCAACTTTTAGCAGCCTTTGTTTACTGGGAAATGGGATGTATACGTATGATGTATCAAGAATGACAGCTTCATTAGAATGTCGTTCCAGCCCTACTGCGTTAGCAGGCATTATAGAAGTAGACAACCTTGTTTCTTGCATTGTAGTTATAAAAACGTGATGCTGAAATGACTTTTATATGCGTTATATAATCTGTAGACGAAATGATTTTACAGTGCATTAATTAAAATATATTACTATGTATGCTTTAGTGCTATGCTACGACACCTTGTGTAGGTAGGATGGACGTGGGCTTGAGAGAGACGCAATAAGAGACAGCAAAAGGTGAAAGGGTAAAATTAATGACTTCCACAATCCACGTAAACATAATGTTGATGTTTATGAGAAAGTTTGAGTAAAATATAATGGCTTCCTTGTAAAATTATTGCCGTCAAATTTAGGATTTATTCTGCAACAGTACTTACATTTCCTTGAATTCTAGTTTTGTTTTCAATGATTCGATGATGAAAGAAAAGACAAGTATTGCCCTCGTCATTTATTGTTTTGATGACTTAAAAGTATAGTGTTTGTTCCTTTTCTTTCCGTGAAAAACAACGCCTCGGATTCTCCATTGAAATTTGGAACAGAAGCAATTCAACAAGATAAGGGCGCGCCGAACTCATCATAAAGTCTGAAAATGTAGCAAGAATAATTTATCGATACCTTAAAATGTCGAAAAAGTTAAAAAGCACAATAGTTTGAATTATAATTTTTTAAATCCCCTTCTAATTAAAATTTAAATTAAATTAAAAAAACTATTAATAACTGATGATTTTTGAAGTTTTTGTCAATTTATTAATACCTCGTCATACACATGAGAAAGAGCAACCTTATCTTTCTCACTCTCACAAAAAATTTCGTGAGAGATAAACGAGTTATTGGAGACGAAAGACGAGCATTTTTCAAACTTCGTTCATTAAGGTTGAGAAATCCAACCAATTATATTGGTCATGTATGAAAACATTTTTAGAAAGAAAATATTGATTATTTTCTTACTTCTCAACCTTAATGGATGGTGTTTGAAAAATGCTCATCTTTCGTCTCCAATAGCTCGTTTATCCCTCACGACAGTCACGATAATTTTTTTGAAAGTGGCACTCTGGAGTAAAACAGGTTGCTTTTTCATGTATATGGCAGAAAAAATTAGAGGGATAAATAAATAAATTGATAAAAACTAAAAAAATCATCAGTGTTTGAATGACAATTCAGACTACTGTCATTAAAAAATTTCTTAATATTTCTAAATATTTGCGTTCTCTTCACGATTGAACTGAAGACTAAAACCCGGAATTTTGTGGGTTTAAAAAACATTCTGAGTGACATTTAGACAACATTCACGTCATTCGACACAATGTGCCATACAACTTCTATTCAGTATTATAAATCCAATCTTTCTTCAAAGGCTTGTTAATAAAAGCTACATTGTGTATCTGTCTGATATCATACAGCCTTCTAAGAACATTAATCCATGGGTGATATCTGGTAATCCAGGTTAACAAAGCCTTTTCTAATATTCCTTCAAACTGCTATTAGTGAAGCCAAAATAAACAGAAATGGTGATATTATTGCCCAGGTATATGTATAATTTGAACTTATGTAACTGCTGACAAAGACTGAAGTTTCAATCATTTTTAATATTTCGGAATTAGATGCCAGTGGAGCTTATGAAAAACGATGATGCCATTCAATCTGGTTGCTCTTCTTTCTTTTCCTATATATAGTACATATATTACTTTGCTTTTCTCTCGCTTTTTCATTTTGCGTATCTTTCGAAATAGAAGATTTCCTTTGAGACTGGGATCTCATATGCCACGCCGAAATGAATCCGCACAATTTTCTTCAGATAATCACTAATCCTCGAGTCTGCTCTTTCAGGATAGGATTTGTGTTTAAATCCTTCTTTTGCAGCCAGGAAGAGATACTACTATTTTGGAGAACAGTTGAAAACGACATGTCAGTATAATATAACCTTTTACATTCCTTCCAGCCCCATTCCAACTTAATAGAACATGATGGCATACGTGCTGCTTGGCAGATAAAAGAAAACCTGTATTAGAAATAATAATGCCGTCTGTTGTAACTTTTGTAGCGATACGATACATGTACTTATTATGTTGGCTTCATGTGCTGCACGTATTACGTATGGTGGTGGTGTGCCCATTCCTTGGTTATTTTACTTTCTCCGTTTTTCTCGATCATTATTAAAGGTGCTCCCATGTGGAATTTCTATTTACTAAATCTGGAGAATTAAAAGATATAAAGCTTTTCTCCTTTCCTCTATATATCTCTATTTTTTCACTTTCTTCCTTTATTATACCTTCCTATTCGCTATGCGCCAGTGCCAGTGTGTAGCGACTCATTCCAGTCAAACGAATAAAACGGTGTTCTTGTTATCGAAACACAATGATGAGCTAAAACTGTATTATTATATTGGTTTTTGGACTCAAGGTGCATTATAGATAGACGATGGTGTGCATATACCTATTTGTTCCAAGCAGCCTTAATCTTGAGTCTCTTGCCATCGCATCGTACCTATCTGTTCCAGGCAATCTTAGTTTTGAGTCTGTTGCTAATGTACCTTTGCCATTTTTGTATAAGTACTTTATTTCGTATCAGCTCAGCAGCATTATCTCATACCAAGGGAATCGGAGAGAGAAAGTAAGCAACTCAGAAGGATACACAGGATTGGGAGGAAGGGAAGAAAAGGACTACAGAGCGCCATGTTCCTTAGCATCACGTCAAATTGCATTAGTTTCCAAACAACTCTTGAGTATATTCACCTGGTTGGATGGATCTTTGGATGGCATGATGTTCCCAAGTGTAAATAAACTAAATTTTAGCAGTACACGCTCACTAGGATCCGAAACCAACCACATTGTATTCATGCTGCACCACTATGAGATCTATCATGATCCATACTTCTCCTCAACTCTAACGAAGGACGACAACGCAAGAAAGAAAAGGTATAGTTTTTGGTTTGGTGGGGGTGAAGTACATAAAGTTGAGGAAAGGGCTCTATATATGTTCTTTATATTGTATATTCTGAGATAATATATTGCCCACGTGCAATAGCGTTTTGTGCTCTACTTCCTTCTTATCAGCCTTTTTGCATCATCCCATGTTGTAGCCAGCCACCCATCTCATTCCCTTATTATTATGTCACGGATATTGTTTCCAGATACACTCTCACTCATCATGATTTCATGATATCATATCATAATATCAAAAAAATGATCCCGGCCAAGATTCTCTATATATGATACATGTGTGTGAGTGAAAGAAAAAGGACAACATAAGCAATAAGCAGGAAGACTTAGGAAGAGCTTACGTTTTCTCTCTCCCTAAATTGATTTTGAAGCTTTCCATGTCCACAAAAGGTACACAACAAGCAAATACCCTGGTTCTGGATTGAATGCATGCTGTTACCATCATAACTGTCTCTTGCCCCTGTACCTTCTACATATGTTATACATCATCTTGCTAGTCCTCTAGTCTTCCACTTTTACTGCCTTGCGGTCTTATATAATGCCCTCGAGTCTGTGATGAAGGTTGTTTTTGTCAAATTCTGATACTGATCCGGAAAAATCCCTCTTGAACCATGACCGACAGTGGGCTCTTAACCGCTTACTGTGTCTACAGTGTTATACTTTAGCGAAAAATTTGTTGAGATTGCTCGTTACAATGAGGAAGGGCACGAGTAGAAGAGCAGGACCAGAAGGCATATTATAATATATAAGAATGACCCAGGTCAACGGAGATGAGTTTTTACCGAATTATGATATTCATTTATTTAACAGGATTACTCCTGTCATAATATTCTCCAAATTTCTTTTCCCAAGCAAAGCAAAGCAGAAGAAATAAGCCATCCCAACTATGGTTATTCAAATTCTTGGAGACTTTGCATGTCCTTTAGAGTTCTCGTCTTTAAGCGAGGATGGATCTCGCTGAATTTGCATCGAATGGAATGGATGGAGGAAGCCAGTTAGAGCAATCAATTTCCGAGACGTTGGCTAGAATTGCATTGCCTCTCGTTTCTTTTCATTGAAAGATGAGACAAACTGTCTCTTTCTAGGAACAAGCAGTGGACGTTTGTATGTACACTCACTTGCTTCTTCTCAGAATGGAATTTTCATTGTGTTGAGCTGGTGGTGGGACTCGACAACATCCCACATTGTAGTAGAGAGAGAGTATTTTTGTTGCAAATAAGTAAGCATATAATGAGTGGATATCACATTTTCTAAAAGGATGGCTAAAAAAGCCTTAGCTACTTCACTTCTCCCAATGTGCCATTATTCCACGCTACAACGTCTTTGCTTTATTGCCTCTATATTGTCAGTTGACTGCATCCCCATCGTTTTTTCTCACTCACACTAGCCCCAACAACTTTGGAAAGCTCAGCATGATGAAAGTATTAGTTAAAACTATTTTCTAGAAATGGAAATACTACGCATATACATATACTATACGTACATTGAAATGAAAAACCAAACTCAACTTTTTACATCCCTCCCGTAGGTATTAAGTAACTATCAGTTAGAAGACCGGAGCGAGACTCATCCAATCCACATCCATCCACTAAATTTCAGGAAAGGAGCATGAAAAGCATGGAGTTTAGTTGGTGACTACTACTCACACTACTTATACATATATGCATATATAGTGTGTGCATAAGATGTATGGGGTTGTAAGCAAGGAACAAGAGGAGTAAGTGAAAGTTGAACTACACAATTCTCTGTGGTGTCGTGTAATGCTGTCTGTTTCCCTATTGGACTTGAAATCACTTGGATTTAGCTAGTCTACTACTTCTCACAACTTTTAGTCTTGTTAACGTCTTTATATACCGTTTGTAATTTTATAGAGGCCTGAAGGGGCTCCTGGTCCCTGAGTTTGTTATGTGTACATATTCCTTTCCTCCTTCCTCTTTCTCTCCTTTTCTACATCCTCTCTCATCCTAGTCATTCTGTTACTACTTGCAAGTCAGAAACAGATACAGTTCGGGAAAATCTGCAGTCAATGCTCCTTTTGCTAGAACACTATATCCCAATCAAGTTTACAACTTGAGGAAGAACCTTTATATAGCTATGATAGTAGTGCACTAGCTAAGTGCGAAGATTTTTTGGAGTTGAGTTGAAGCTGAGTTGAAATTGGACCACTTGTACCGCTCTATGATATCTACCTACGATGTGTGTGGAAGTAACATAACATAATATAAGATTTTCATTTGTACTTTTTATACTTCACACTTCTAGGAAAAAATAACTTGGTGATTGTATCATCAGTCTTCCTACAAGTTATGTATATCATATTATCTTCTGTTCATACTCACAACTGACAGGAACATGATGCGTTTCCAGTGAGAGCACATGTGGAAAACTACATTCTACAATTCAGATGGATGGCCTGGGACCCTGCAGCTGTAGCACACAAAAATGTGTTTAACATTTTCAAACGCCCTACTTCGGTCCATGTCATTCTACCCTTTTCAAATGGAGAATGTCAGTTCATTCAGGGAAATAGGTTTTTCAGCTACCTTTTTTCCCTTCTGCCGTCCTGACTTTCATTTATCCAACCAATCCAAACAATCACTTGTACATTCTTATCTATAGAAGGAGGCGTAATGGTTGGGAATGGAACGGTTACATCGAGTATATGTTGGCATCTTTTCACAAGCATAGTAAAACCTGTAATGTACAAAACTTATAGAGATACGATAAACAGCCTAGGTACAGATGAAAAAGGGAGAATGACTGGGAAAGTCATATTATTTTTTGTTGCAGTTTACAAAAATTATAGACAGTGAGCAAGATGGTGATACAAGTATATATACACACAGCACATTTTTCCCTCGTGAAATACATAACTCTCGAAATGTCACAATACTTTCAATAACTTTTCTACGCATTCCATTCTCTCCTCCTTTCTGCTCTCCTATCAAACCCATATGTACAATATTATATACATTCATTTTATTTTTCGAGCATTTTGTACCATTTACGATCATCAATAATATGCATCATAATAGAAACCGGCTGGCTTGACTTCACTTGAAAACAGGAGAAAGATGAAAGCCTATAGTAAAAGTAACAGCACACTATGCCAGAACAGTATTGTACAGCAAAAACGGGAAAAATCAGAACAGGAAGGGAAAGAGGTTATGAAGAGAAAAATAGAGATAGAAAGATTCCAAAATATTCGGTTTCCTCTTTTTCTCTTTGCTTCCTCCCATCGTCCCTTTTTCCCATCATCATTATCGAGCAAAAAGCAATACAGAAGAGAAACTGAAAAAAACGTAAAGTAAAACAGCAACTACTGTTCCATTTGCTACCACACATCATGTGACTGTTCACTAAAAACGGAGAAATTGAATAAGGTTTCAATTCCAGTCCCAAAACCATGGGTGCTTTTTCAATGAATGCATATATTTACGATAACACGAGTGTATGAAAGTGTAGGCACCAAACTCAAAACTGTATAGATATCGAATCGGTTTGAGTGAGTGAAAAAAAATTTGTAGCTAGTAGCACAGCAGCGACCTACACGTATGTAAAAGTCAAAACGGTCGGGACACTGAAAAAAGGAGATGGAATGTGGATTTCTTCTATTCCATTCCTTTGCCCAATTCTGTGAAAAATTGTGAAAACGCGGGATTGAGCCTTCTGTTGAGAAAAAAATAGGGAATAGAAATCTTTTGACATATGTGTATGAGTTTGGCTTAACTTTTTAAANGTGAAAACGCGGGATTGAGCCTTCTGTTGAGAAAAAAATAGGGAATAGAAATCTTTTGACATATGTGTATGAGTTTGGCTTAACTTTTTAAAGTAAACTCTACTGTCTTTAAATTCAGCGTGGATCTGGCAAAACACACACGTTGAATATTATTAGCTTGTTCTTGTTCCATTTCAGAAAGTCGGCTTATGACTTACTCTTGTTAGTCTTGGCTTCTGCCTTGCATAGAATTTTAACATTAGAGGCATTAATTTTTTCTACCCACACTCGTTTCTCTAACGCTTGTTATGAGCTTGTAATTATTAAAATTTTCACGTCATGTTGTATCACATACCATAACTTATATAGACTGTGTGTTCCTTTGAGTTGGCACAGCCAGTGTGCTGCTTTAAGTTTCCACTCAGGCAAACCAGACATATAGACGAGACCGAGTACCAAAATTGTTTTCAGGTGCTGTTTCAAAGTTAGCATTAAAAGTATGTACATTACATGCATGGGACAAGTTGGTTTTAAGTCTGGTCTGGTCTTTTTGGTTTTACTTTCTACCTGGGCTTATAGTCTCTGCTTTCACTTCCTCACACACAATACGATGCAGCTATCAAACTGGAATGGGATGGGAGACTACGTGTGCTGCCTCGCATTCATTCATTCACGATAAGTACCTTTTCAAGCAGCGTGTGCCGTTTCTCATTGTCAGATTTCTGCCTTCTGCTCCAACAGTTTTTCGTGTGTGTGCCATGTAAATTAGAATGCAGTACTATTGTATTTGTACTACAATCTATTCTCTTTAAGATAGACTAGACTAGAAATATATATTATGCAGTACATTCTTATTCCGTTTAATATGCCGGGTTGGACCTTCATGTTCATCCTTAAATGGACTCTTGCCTCTTTCACTCTCCCTCTTGTATGTTTTCAAAAGGCTTGGTACGTTTATAGATTCTTCCTTGTTTTGCTTTTCCTTTTGGTAAGATTTTACTGGAATCATTTTGGTTTCGTGTTTAGAATTGCACACCTACACAAGCATAAAATAAATGGAATGAAAAGACGTAGCAGCTGCAATAACCAGTAGTAAGTAAATACGCAGAGCGAGCTACGACATTTTATGAAGTTGGGGTAGATTCAGACACTAAACTTTGAAAGCAACTAACTTAACCAGTTCTTATATACACTTAATATACTCAGCCTGTGCATAACAGTTGTGTTGTATTGTATGCTTATTTGATTTGATATGAATGAAGACGGGAAATTGCATGCATCCCCCTGCAGGAAGGACGACAAAGGTAGGCAGGAACAATAAACAAGTTGGTTGAATTGTGTAAAGTAGAAAAATCACGCTGCTTCCTTACTGCCTAGCATCGATTCACTTGGTTGAGATATTTGAAAATCAAAAACGGTACATCCATGTTCAATATTTTATTTGAAGTGCAAATGTTATAAACCAGCATGAGACACACTCGCTACCCACATGTGTCTTTTTACTCTGTTTACTTACTCACTTTAATCCCAAACCTACGTTGGGAACAGTTTATTGGAATAAAAAGAAGGCAGGAAAAGAGCAGTTGGAAATATTCAGCTGAAGAAATGCATTTAATGACTACACATTTTCCTTTGTGTTACATATTACATATCCTGTATGCATATTATAAAGCTTCTTATATGAACGTGCTAGGGCTCTGAGCTTTGTTCAAAGGGAATTGATTCAATGATTTAAAAAGTAGGAAAGAATAGAAATGGTCGTAGATCTCGATTCGGGAACTTGTTACTTACATATTCTTTCATGTTACTGACTTTTGCCTTTCACTTCATCTCATCTACTTCTCAGCTCGTGTTCCTTTTCTTGAGCAGAGAACCTTTTACGATTCATGATATGACGCCAAGTTATGTGAAAACTCCCTACTTTCTTGAGATCAGTAACAACTCATATATTTTGTCCCTTTTTCACCACTCCAACTCCCATTTCTGCTGATCACTGCCACACATTTACTAGTTGTAATAACTGTGCGGCAATGAGAATGTCGAAATGGCAATTGGACTAGTCGTTACCAGATCCTAACATCAGAAAGGTACATTTTGATATCATTCTCAATTTTTGTCAGTTCTTCCAGTCACTGCTCGACTCGGATGAGCGTCATCACTTTCCCCATAAAGGTAGCAAGAGTGCCGTGTTGTTCAGGAAATTTATATCAAAAATCTACTCAGGTTTTCCCATCCTTCTCTCAAAAAACCATTTACGTGTACTGCCTTCATGGGCTCTCTGTAAGCAGTGTAGTAAAGTTTGAGCGGTTCCTGCAGATAGAAGCAAATGTATCGATCGAACTCTTACTGCTTTCTCCCCATTTTTCTGCTACGTAAAGCAAGGCAAAGATAGGCTAGGATCCAATGCATTACATCTCGATACCAGACTATATAGCAATATATAGGACTAGTGTACCCAGCTGTCTTATTGCATGAGAATACTTCCTCATGCAGAATAATTCAGCAGGGTTTTAGAGAACTCTGCTGTGCTTTAGTTCACAATTCTCTAGCATCCAAGGAGCAGTAGCAGGGTTTTCCGAAATTAGGCGAAATCTTACAGTCTCACGCCGGCTGCACATAAAGATGCTTCTATACTGCCTGCTCTCACTTACTTTCTCACTCACTCACTCGTTCACCACTGCATTCACAGTGAGTGCAACAAACGGCTGATTCTCAGCGAGTAAAAGCTTGATGTGTTCTACACACGAAGAAGTGAAACCTACTTTCCAAACATTCCCCGTTATGTTCTACATGCCAGGGCATCAACGGGGTTGACTCGCATCACATTCAGCATCAGTAGAAGAAAAGCTATTATATATCAGCTCATGTTCCCTTAGAGCTCCACGCGAGTATTCATCATCGCGCAACACAACATGCATAGGCAGCCTTTTTTACTTGTTTAGAGATACACTGAGAGAACTTTTTCCTTGGGCATCATCAGCAGTTGACTTATCCACTCACGTAGTAATACCTACCCACACTTGTACTTTGGAGTGTGCTATGTGTACAGTTTCAAAGACATCGTATGTATAAGCTCTGCTAAAAACTCTGTACACATTTCACTTCTTTCCTACAACTTGAGCCAACAACAACAGTCTAGTCCTAGTCTCTCTCTGGAGATTTGTGTGTAGATTCGAAGAATGTATACAATTCATTTGTGTTCTCCCCGTCACTATCAACTGATACACAACATTACTTTTTGCTAATACCAAGCATACCTAATGAAAATTGTGTTTTTGCTCGTGGCAGCAAGGAGCGACCCTTTCACTGACTTGAGCAGCCGAGAAAGAGACGGATAGACAGAGACAGAGCTCTCCATCGTTGTCGTCGTCTTCGTCATCGTTTTGCTTCAGTGCTTTCTCAATATGTAGCCGAAAATACAAGGTTGACAGGATATCTGGAGATGGATTGCTTGTTTCTCTACTTTCACTTTTCACTTCTCAAAAGTAAATTAGGACATTGAGAAGCAAAAACAACCTGAGTTTGCTGCAAGCTTACGTGTGAAAAGAAAAGTGCTGTACTGAAGCTGCATGTTGAATATTGAGTTGTCGAACCGAGTTATCAGATGAAATACAAGTGAGCTTCGTACATACCTATAAATTCATACATCTTGTTAGCACAACATCAGCGTACATATACATCATTATCATCATCATCATCAACAACAACATCACCCACAGAAACTCAACCCTTGATGGCTCTAGCAAGGTGATCCCAACAAGAGTGCTGTAACTCGAGTGAAAATTGTTTACTATTAAATATCTAATGCAGTGTTGCTCTATTTAAAAGGAGACTATGAAAGAAGCACATTGCTTCGTACTTACTACTGCAAGCTACATCCTACGTTAAAAGCTAGCCAAAGCCGTGGTGGAAATCAGGACAGTCAAGCTATAGCAATCCAACAATTGAGAAACAGGATACTAGAGGATACGTGCAAGCTAAGATCACAACTGATCTTGGTGGCAAGAGAGGAAGGAAAAAGTCATTTCACTTTTTGTTGTGTAATATGTGAAAGTAATACAAAGAATCACTAAAACCGGAAAGTCGATTAATCCTCGTCATCTGCTACTCCTGACTCTTCTCTTTGTTACAAACGGCACACTCTCTGTCTCAAATACATATGTGTGGTGCTATATAGTGCTTGAAAGTTTGCTTTGATCCAACTAGTTTTTACCATATATCTCAAATTTACGCTAGCAATCTGATTGACTCTGAAAGAGGCGCTTCAAGTGGCACTAAACTACTGGCATCTTGGAGGAAGGTTGTGTTGCATTGTACTATAAAATTATTAAGTGTAGACTACGCGTACATAAAATAACACATAAAAATTTGCACGTCATCATCATCCCGTATCATGGAAAATGTAGTAAACAATCAATCAAGATATCCACACAGACACTCATAAACTAACCCAAAGCGGTTACTGGATAGGCGGAACGGGAAAAGAGGAAGCTGAGACGACAGCTTAATATCACCCAAATTGACGACCATTATTCTAATCAAATAATGTCAAAAATGTTCTCACAAAATAAATCAATCTGCCAAAAATCAGTTGTGGATTTTTGAAGCTGTATACACAAAAGAGCCTTTAGAAACCTATACACGTACTTTATAACACCATATTTTATTCACCTAAGCCTAAAAGGGTATAATGCAGATTCCTTACAAATCTTGTTAGATATCACCTTCAGGTAATAGCCAGACTTTCGCCAAGAATGTGACGAAAGTTATAAAAAAGGAAAGTAAGTTGGAACAAGTGAAGAAACTGGAAAGAGATAATACAGTCAAAGGAAAAAATGGTCACGAAAGGAATCTAGATTTTGTCTAAAAACTTTTTTGTGATCATTGACGGGTGAAAATTTGTGGTGAAAGTTGGACCAGCCCAGGCGCATAAGTAACAAAATGCAGAACAATATTGAGATGACAGATCCCTATTATCCGCGCAACCCCGCAGGTACAGAGGTTATGGTTTATAAAGATTTAGATTTAGTGTGATTGATAAGATAAGATGTTGTATTCCCATACGTAGAAAATCTACTATTACCATATGATGCATGTATGTATATATAATACTTTTATGTTCTGACAGTAAGCATTTGAATGTAAAATCCTGCCTGCATAATTTAACTTCTTTCGACAGTTCTACCGGATTTCGACAGGCAGCAGGGAAATTATGCGAAGATCTACAGGCCGGAAGAACATACCTCATTCACATCCGTCCCAATGGGTGAAGTAATCACGGAGCAACCTATTCAATCTTACGGGTCGCAAATTTCCACAGGAATGCCTTCAAATTTTGGGAGAGGAGGGCCTGTACAAATGATCAGCCCACAGATTGGAATTCCGTTGCCTGGTCTAGAAGTTTTAGATAGAATACCATCTTTCAAAATCCATACTGCTGGTAAAAAGATAAAAAATATTTTCTCTTCTCTATCTTTAAAACGAATTCTTGCATCACGTCTTTTCTTCCCTTCATCTTGCATAACATATGTTGAGTAATTTCAAGCATAAAAACTAAACTCAAGTTTGCAAACACTTTTCGTTCGATGAATGAAAACTAGTTTGTCTCCTGTGGGGCTTTAGTTTGAAAATTATACTCAAGCTACTCTTTAGTATATACTTACATATTGAATTGCACAATGACGAAGGAAGGAAACGGAAAGTTGTTCTGATAATAGAAACGTATATATAAGTACAGATAGCACACCTACATCCATTTTGAAAAAAAACATACGTACCATGCCACTATATAGATTGTATATATAAAGCTTCTCCAAAATCAAGCTGAAAAATGTTTTTGAGCACGTTTCCGTATGAATCCGATGTTGGAAGTGTTCTTAAACTAGGTTCTTAGCAGGCCTAGAACTCATTAGCGTATCATTGCTTCCAAGTAGTCATTGGAGCATTGGAAGAATGTCATAAATATTTCCATATGTTTGATAAAGATCAAGAATCTTGGGAACGTGAGGACGGGCATATATATAGACTCTCGAGCTTTGTGTGAGTAATGTAGATTTAGTTTACTCAAGGGACATATATGTATATAGATATTCGGTAACATATACAATGTAGTTTAAAGCTACAAAGACCACACACGGAGTGAAAATCTCCC
>JAANSM010000114.1:0-47485 GCA_036850725.1 Orchesella villosa | reverse complement strand
GGGTGACGTTGTTCCTTTCCCAGTCCATTCATTTTCAATTACTGATGGTATTGAAAGGGTAAAAATCCTATTAAGGTGGGCTTGCTACTGGTGTCTACCTACTGATTATTTTATTTTATATAAAAAATGTTTTTTTCAATAGCATCATCCTCACTACATACTGCATCTGTACAGGGCACAGGATTATTTTTAAGCATAAACGTACTCTGACGATAGAACTAATTCATTGGATCAATGTGTTTCTGCTGTGACTAGTCACAGATATGAGTCGAGCAAGTATATTACTTTGTACTTGGTAACTATAAATAGTAATAGTATTTCATGAAGTGTGAATGCATAACTGATAACTCTAATAAAGTAATTATTATAGTTTATCAGAATAAATTTTTAAAAAGTTTTTCTTATTAGATACTTTGCCACATAACCTTAATAAAACAATTTTTATACAGATTACCAAAACAAGATCTCTATCATCAAAAAACGTTGGAACAGGATGGTGGTAGCAAAAAAACAATAATAGCACACAGTAATGACAGCAGCAACTTTTAGGGTAAATACAAAGCAAAAACGATAGTAGGTAAACACTTGCCGACTAATTCGCATCCAAAGTATACTGTACATTCCCAACTGTTACTCCTTATTTCCATTTTGCCTGCCTTGGGCTCTCAACCGCGTCCTGAAACCAAATAAACAAAAAGTCTTTGTTGTAAACTTAATTCTTAAATGCATATGGATCTTTATTAATTCAATGGAGATTATTAATAAGCTTTTTAGGATCCCAAATCAGAAACTATTCTACCGCCACATACTTCCACAATGCGGTCAGCTTGGCTTACGAATCCACAGAGCAGCCAGCAGGGCAGAGAAGGTGCGTCAATCTTCTAACTGCCGTCTCAGCATTTGTGGAGTTGGTTGTCTTCTTATTTTTTATCTTTGTCTTCGCTTCGAATCTTCGATTTTTCTTCATTTTTTGACCTACAACCAAGGTCAATTTAAGATCCATATCAATAATTATGGCCAACACACGGCCTTACGTTGGGATGATCAGCAACGAGATCACCCGGGAGCACTTGCAAGCTCTCTTCGGAAAGTATGGAAAGTGCGAACACGTCTGGGTGGCCTTCAATCCACCAGGTTTTACTTTCGTCAACTTTGAAACCGAGTCTGATGCATCCAATGCCTGTGATGCTTTGAATGGAGAGGAGTTCATGGGCTGCAAGCTCCGTGTTGAGGTGTCACGCCCTTAGGCGCTCGGTGGTCGTGGACACGGTGGTTGAGGTAGTTTCGGTGGCCGTGGAGGTAGTTTTAGCGGTGGCCGAGGTGGTGGAGAAGGCTACGGTGGTGGCAACTCGTACGGTGGCGGCCTTGTCTTGGCGGTATGCATTAAGTTTTGTGAAACTTACTTCTGACTTGTAGCACTCTCGTCCAGTTTTAGTATTGTAAGGACCTGAATTCATGAAGACAAGTGTCAGGAAATGGTTCACTGTGCTTGAAACGAACGCAGCTGATTGAATTGATTTTTTATAAATATTTTTGCTTACGAAAAAAGGCTGTTTGAAGATTAACGCACCTTCCAGTATTTTAGTTCTTTGTTAATTTTAGTCGCTTTATGTAATTTTAATTTTTGAGTTCACTTTAAATAGTCCATTGGAGCTCTTATTCATTTTTTCGTTTTGCAACTTTATGACTTTATCTTTAAGATTGCAAATTAAAACCTCCGCACCGCCCCTCAAATCATCACTTATCCGTGACTACAATTTCTGATTTTCGATTCTATTGAATTATAGTTTGCAATGAAGCGTTTTTTAACCAGTACGATTTCAGATATTATTACGCATGTTTCTGCTAACCTTACATTTGACCTTGAC
Organism: Orchesella villosa; assembly: GCA_036850725.1. NCBI lineage: Eukaryota > Metazoa > Arthropoda > Collembola > Entomobryomorpha > Orchesellidae > Orchesella > Orchesella villosa. The sequence continues at coordinate 45,617 of JAANSM010000114.1, read as the reverse complement.
TGTAAACCTGAACCAGGCACCAGGAGAAGGTTATCTTTGTAACAAGAACTTTAATGTTCGTAAAAAACAATTATCAACACTGCAAGTTCACAAGTTTGAAAATTTTAAACTCAAAATTAGCCTTTTTGTTCCTAATCCCAGAATCAAAAGTAAACAAAAAGACTCGCGAATGCCAATAAAAGAGTTGGCAAAAGCAAATCTACTCGTTTATAAACGCAAAGAAACTACAGCAAAAGATATACAATGCTTTTATTTACTTACTTAGCTGATTGAGCGGGTGAATATGGGGGAATGCGTACATATATAAAAGCTTAATGAATCGCTAATGATATCCTTATGGTTTCCCTTTCTATCTTATGCAAACACGCTTTCTTATTGTATGTGACTGATCGGAACTCGTGAATTTACTATAATAATGAATGCATCGTCAATCGTCGCGTCGTCGTCATCCATAGCATCACCATAATATTACATTATTCTCCAGGTGTAACGATCAAGCGACAAGACAAACTAAAACCAGAAATAAATTTTCCTTACAAAAATCTTTCTTACACGAAGTTTCAATCGGATTGATGGACACAATTCAAACTAAATGGAGTTATGGTTGATGATGCTTTAAAAAACACGGTGGTGTGGTACATATTATTGGGTCCAGTTCGTTGAGATTGAGAAGAGTAAAGAAATGATGATGGTGTTTACCTCCGCATGAAACAGATCACCTTTTTGTCTTCGGCATAAATATCCAAAAAGTTGTACACGCTTGTTTCCTTTTTTCTTGTCTGGCAAACAAGGTGTCTTTAAAGTACATTACTTTTCAATGGAATTGAGAACAAAATGATGTTGTGTTGCGTACAAACAGGTAACATTGTTCAAAGAAGAAGAGGCAGACAACCACAAAGTAAAATATATCAATGATGCCGACAACAGCAACAAGGATACGTTACACAAACGCATATGGCAATGCAAGTTCATATAAAGAAAAAAGGCGACGACGACGGCTCATTCATTCACCTACTCACGCTCAATATATTACTTTGTATGTACACAAACTATTGTCAATGTCACATTAGTTGATTAGCTGAAGGAAGCAAAAGGAACGACGAACTAGAGAGAGCAAGACAAAACGAGTCGGTAAAGTGAAGGAATGGAACTTCCAAAAGGGATTTGCTCTTTGAGAGAGAGAGGGTTGACTTGGATTTGTATGGAAATAAAAATAAAATAACATTTTAAATGCATTTTATGTAATGTACGCCGGTTGACAAGAGCATATCATCACATCACCACCTCATCCTTTTTGGTCTGTAGGATGATCTTCAGGTTTTATGAGCTGATTAAGAGATAATTACAATTTAGTCTGCATTTTTCTGCATGTTTTCAAAATCGTGGGATGTCCAAAACTCTTAGATAAATATAATTCATTGGCTGTTTTCCCCTGGTAAGCAAATTCTTTTAGTGTCTCATTTTATAGTGAGATTGATTTATGGTTATAGAAAAATCCATATGAGTTTTTGTTTTTGAAATGGCATTTAATGTGCGTAGCTTAAGAGCAAGCTGCGCTTTCGGTGTAGCACCGATAAAAAATTACGAATAAAAATTCTTACAGAAATGGATGTGTCATAAGATTATAAGGTTTCAAGACGTAGACTTATTTACTAGAAGTAAAGGGCTCGATTTTGCATTAATGGAGAAGATTATTATAGTAAAAAAGATGGAAAAAGAATGTCTTCATTTTCACTTTCCATAATTGGGTGTGCTAAACTATTCAAAGAAAGGTCTGCTCGCTGGATTTGAGCTGACACGAACACACTTGAAGGGGGTTGACGAAATTGTCACACGGAAAGAGATTTGAGTAACCCCAAAAAACAAAAATTCATTTTGATGCGTTCGGCAAAATCACAGTGATGATGATGATACACTTTTTTCCTCCGTCTATTGGAGAGAGCATCTCTAACAATCTAAAAATGACATGTTCAAGGAGATGGGAAGAATGGTTGAACACAGAAGTGAAAAGTATCTCGTCAACAGCCTCATAACTCAATGAATTTCGGAGAAGATAAGAGGAAGAAATTAAAGGAGAAAATGCAGCAACATTATTATACTTGTCTCACTGCTCTGACTGAACAAGTTTACCGACTCGAAACAACTTTTTTTTCTGGAGTCTCGCTCCTTTTCTTCAATTGACTTAACATCTCATCAACACTTGAGAAAAGCCCTTCTCTCTTTCAAAAATACTTAAAAGTAATTAGAGAAGTGAAGAGTGAGTGAGAGAGAGGTTATATATATAAGTGGTCATCAAAAATGAAACTTTTTTATCAAGTGCCCTATTACTCCCTTGGTTTGTCCGACGCATGAGAAAGCATCTTGATGTCTTTATTACCATTACATTTCTGAAGTATCTCACTGCGTCTACTTAAGCTTTAGGTGCTTAAATAATTATTATCCTTATTATTCCCTTCTCTCTTACTCTCATCGAAATTGAAAGGTGGTGCCCTTAGTTTTTCCAAAAGAGAAACAAATCCCAAAAGAAAACGACAATTGTTCCTACTCTTACTCTTTCTTCAATAAAATGGATCATTTAAGTTCGTGGGAAAAACATGCTAGATAGTTCCTGATATCTTTGTTATGGTTTTAGGAAAAAAGTTGAAGTTAGTAACTATGACAAAAAAAACCTTGACATTCCATTTGACTATGTTGCAATGTTGCAATTTCAAAGCGGCACGAACACACGAACACTTGGTTCTCATCTTGGAAATAGGAAAATTATTATAAAATGAAGATGTTAGGTTTCCCTTCCGTGACATCATTCGACACACTTCCTTGCTGGACATGGAGAACCTACCGCTTTTGAAGGATGATAATGGACTTGGAAAGAGTTATTGCACCCGTCATGCATATTTTTCCTGGATGATTTGAAATTCAATGCTAAATAAACATAAATGGACATCACTACCACCTAGAATCGACCTGAACGCGGTAGCTGCTCTTGGTGGTCTTTTTCTACCAAAGTAAGCCGAATATATACTATCCCATACTATATCAAGTTTAGTGGATCCTATCATAACACCTAAGTATATATGCCTACCGAAAATATTGATAAATATTTAATAATACTTAGTTGTATAAAAGATGACACAAAATATTACTTTTATAAGTAGATGATAGTTTTCGTAGAATGCTATTAACCACACGGCTCTAAGTTAAAAGAGCAATGGTCAGATTATGTGGTTGTGCAATGCACGAAAAGGATTTTTTTCTTCATCCCAGAATGACTCAAATACCATCAAACTAGCTCACGCAGCTCAATAATAATGGATCACTGAAGTTGGGATGGGATGAAGCGCCAGAGACAGATTAAAATTCATCTATTCCCATCATCATCATTGAATTCTCCGCCATCGTAATTCATATGTAGTCATGAAATTAAAGACAAAACTAGCATGAAAATTGAAGAGTATAATAATCCGTAAAACACGCTAATTTTTGTGAAAAAAATATGAGATTTGATGAGCTTAAAAATAAAAAAAAATATGTATCATTTTTGGGAAAAAAGGGTAAAAGAGCAATGCAATCAAAGAAAAAGTGGTTGATGCTTCTGCTGAGTGAGTGAATGCTGTTCTTGTGTGATCTTGGATGATGATGATGGGAGACAGGGACGAGATTATCTTTTTTCTCCTCTCTCTCTCTCCCTCTCTTATAAAACTGTTACTGAACTTCTTCACCATTTTCATGTTTCTCTGTTAACTTTTGCTGATAAATATTATGTTCACTTTTTTCGTTGTTTAACGCATTGTTGTGTAAGCTGCTTACTTGATTGTGGGATTGAGAAAAGTTATATACTCACTCGCGTCGTATTTATTTTTTTGTGGGTCTGTCTGCCTACTTGCCTGCATGCGTGGAGTGAAATCAACACAGATTAAGGTAATCATCTTTTCCAACAAGAAGCAGAAAAATATATAAAGATTTAACTTATTTCTTCATTTTTGCTGGGTTTTTGATACTCTTCTAACGTAAAATGATCAACTACTGCACACACCATCGCATCACATCACATCTCTCTCTCTCTTGGTTTTCTTTCGATCGTCTGTTTCGTCTCACTTGGAAATGGAATAAGAATAATGATACTGTGTCTTGCGTAAAAAAAGAATAAAAAAGTAATGCCCAAACAACAGATGATAATGATGCGCATGAAAGTTTCTCCTCTTCTCTAAAACCCCTTGAATTGTTATTTCAAGAGAATCCTTTAGGAGTTTCGTGTCATTCGGAGTTTAACTTGGAAAACAGCAAAAAAACAGTTTTGATAATATTTTGAACAAGGAAAAAGATGTGTGAAGAAGCGACCCTGCGAAGTATCTAGCATAAATGCATCAATGTGGTAATAACTCTCTTTTCGTCAACTTATGCTGGTATATTGATGCATACATAATGCTAAATAACAAAATCCCAGAGATATATAGTAATAATGGTCACTCAACTCAGAATAAAATGATCATTTTCTTTTATACAAGATGATGATGATATGATAGCGGTGGGAAGTGAATGGCAAAGCAAAGCGCATAAACTTTCGTTTCTCTTAAGCGGCAATGATGGAGGTAGACTTTCGTGTAAAAATTGAATGTCACGGTGTGACATTGAACATTCGCGAAAAAAATGTATAAATTGGAGGAAAAAAGAAAACAGAAACATCAGCGTTTTGGTAAAATGGAGCATGCAATACACATTCTTACAGTTTTTTTTCTTCTTCAAAGCATTGTTTGAACTAATCAACTTTTCATTTCGGAAAGGCACTGACAATTCAGCAAAAGAAGTCTGCGTGTTGAGTGTCACCTTTTTTGGATTTTGACTGTATTCCCAGAAATTAATTGATGGTTTAGTTGGGTGGCCCTCCTAACAACAAATCTAGTAGATGGAATAGAGTATTTTATATATGTAACTACATCCACAAGGACCAAAGCTCTTCGTCACATTGTATACTACACTCGCATAATAAAAATATATCCAGTCAATCAAGCGAAATGTTCAATTTACATTGAGATTGGTAGTTTGTGATTGTGATTGAGCACCGTGTTTCAAATACTTGATGGTGATGATCATTGGTTTTGGTATATTCATCCACGTACAATATATATGTGTGTATGCTTTGCTTGCGTACATTATGCGCACATAGCATGTCATTTTTTACATTTTTTTTCTTCTTCTTCCAATAGCAATACTAATAATTATAATTATATTGCTCATGTAATGATTCATAGACGTTTGATCCATACGAGTTTCTGCAATGAAGTAAGAGAGCTCCTCTCTACCCGCAATCTATTAAAGAGCGAAGCGCCCAACGCAATTTCAAATGAACATGATGATCGAAGGAATGCATGTTGGAAGTCACACACACACAGACACAAGCAACCGAACCACACAAAAAATCCATTATAACAATCTTCAATCTACATGTGTTGAAATCTTGTCTTGTTCTGATTAGATCCTCTGAATCTGCACCTATCATTAGCGGGGTAGGAAATATCACAGTTGGAGCTTTACCAGATATTTCTCATGTTGAAAATTACAGGATCGGCAAAATGTGCTCCGCTCAACAGCTCTTCATTTTATTTCCCATGCATCATTCATAATATCATTTTATATCATATCGAACTAAATTCTAACTCTCTTTGGTCGTCGTCACATCATCCCATCGTCATTTTCTCTATGTTCACCTTAAGTAAGCACAAATATAATTTGTGATCAAATGTACTTTCATATCCAGCCACGCTATATAAGTATACTTACACTTTATACTATGTTCATCTCTCACCTTTTTCATACACATACATACATATATACAGACCTTGATTTGGCTTAAAAACATGCCAAGATTCCACTAGAATTTACAGTAGCAGCTTCCGAAGACGTGACTAATATAAATATAATATTATTATCATTAGGGATCTCAAATTGCTCCTGGTAGTGACCTTTTATTATGAGCGCATACAGATTCAATATACTTACTGGGTATGGATGCAATGATTTCGATGATCGTGATGGGGTTTTTAAGAAGCATTGACGGTAATGAGAAGCGTGATGATGAGAAAAAATTTAAATGATATACCTTTTCCTTCATAATTCAAAATTCACTAAAAAACAGAGGCAGACAAAGGCAGACTCAATTAACCTTTTGACCACATTTATATATATGGTGTACCTATGTGAACTCACACTTATTTTACCACTGTTTCATATCACGCTGAAAATTTAATGCTCTTATTGAACATTGAAGCTTCATAGATGAAAAGAAAACATGTTACAAAATTCCATCAAGTTCGTCGATATCAAATAATATGCTAATGCATGTGTTTCATTCATATATTCTCAAAGACTTCACTCAATAGGAATGCGCTACTAAAAGCTGTAAGCTTCCACACTGTTTTTCTTTCATTGCCCCAGACTTGTTTTTTCCAGAGCTCCAGCTCATTCATACCTACTCTTTCCAGACCATTGCACTCAGTAAGTGCGTACCATACATCTCGTCGCGTGGTCGGAGATGGTGAGCAAAGAGATAAGTGACATCCTTGATATTTTGATCAGTAGTAAAATAATGCTGATTTGTCAGTGTCAAAATCAATATAGACAGGATATTTAATGTGGTAGTTGGTTTTTTTGTCGGAATGAATTTTGTTGTGATTGAGCTCATCCTCAAGTTTGACTTCATTTCTTGGGTAGTTAGGCTAAGCACAAGTTAACTCAACCACAATAGCTCACCGCAACATCATTTTATTCATTTATTCAATGATAGAAAAATCAAGATAAAAATATATTACAATGATTCTATCCCTTCATTTGTGATGAAACGATGATACGATCACTCAAACGGTACTGGAGAATTTAGGCATGTATCTATCATGTATATATAAAATATGTTGACTTAATCTTGTGTTATGTAAGCATATTAAGGAAAACTTGGGTTAGTAGAAAGAAACAAGCTGGATTTTGTTCATGTAGTATTAGTTTGGGCAGCCTCCCCTTCGGTTTCCTTTCATCGGAAAAGATTATCTGATTCTAAAAGATAGGGTGTCCGTCTATATAGTTTACAGTGCCATATCCTAGAGTTGCTACTGGCATTCCTTTGCCATCATCATATTATTATCATATCTTCAAAAAAGCGGCTGACTATCTCACTGATTCTGGGGTCTCGCTATGATATGGTGTGTAACAGCAGCTGCATACGAAACAGTATCGATCTACTCCGAAGGAAGTAGCAGGTATATATATCTCTCTCTCGTCTCAGCTTGTCTCGTGTGGTGTACGGTATTTCTAGCTTAAATTATTATCATAAATATAATATCGTTCCACATCTCCCATAACTTAACCTAGCCAGATCATCTCTCCTGATTTACGACTGCCAAGTTATTGTGGTACAACAAGAGTCAGAACAGAAAGCAGTTTAGAGCTCCCTGATGTGATCACTTTATTACTTTGAAATCGAATCGTGTTCTACCAGACTTGAATATGGTTTGCTAGTAGCTTTATATGATATATTTTGTACATTTATTACTGATATGAAAGAAACTCACCTCCGAAAAAACAATTTCTTGGCCAATAAGTCAAACGTAATAAATTGCATGCATAAATATTATGCCATATGGCTAGGTTTTATAATAAGATTCGTCGAAGGAAGCAAAGGGTTTCCAGCAGAGGTGACTTGACTTACTCCTGCCCACTGGATGGCATTGACATTTTATCTTGACTTTTAATGGATATGCGTAAGGTATATATGTGTAAAAATATGTTTGGGAAATACAGAAGCTGACATGGATATTATGCTATGATTGCTGCGTTAAATTTTTTATACTTATGAATCCAATCCTTCAACAATTTCTTGAAGGGAAAAGGGACGATAATTTAACGATATCGACGGTGGTTAAACTTTGCTATGCTATTACATCACATCGCTTCACAGCCAATATTTCTATTTTCTCCTCTCCATTGCAACTCGAGTTAAATTCTCAGCAGGAGGTCGACCTAGACAAATTGACCATCTCAATAACTGTCGATTTGACACAAAAAACATTTCATTATAGCAAGTTAACGAGCATCATGAGTGCTGATTGCATGGATGATGGTGTGGAAGCTCAGGTTGTGCTTGCATTTTTATGAGCATGTAAGAATTTCCTACACTATGGTTTGTCACAGGATGTGAATGTGCTACCTGCAGCAAGTAATAATAATGCGCGTGATATACACATGAGCATGTCTTTCTTATTGGAGACTACCGGTGAGTTTTTTATGCTTAGTGTTTATTACATGATGATTATTTGTATCCTTTTTGCTTCTGTATCTTTTGCACTAGTTCAGTTTCGATCATGTTATATGGCTTGTCATCCTTTTAAATTGCCATTATGTCAGTAATATGAAATAAATACAGTGCAATCTTTGCCAATGAGTATGACGTGAATGCATAAAATTTAACAAAAAAAATTCGGTTTGTGTTGTACAATAATAATTGGGATGCTAATGCCCTGCAAAACTATGGTAAATAATTCGTATGATAGGAATGAATTAAGCTCGCTACGCAAAAATTTTTCTAAATGTTTAATACAATATTGAAATGCTAAGCTCACATACGTTAGGAACATTTTGATTCTTTCACGATCGGAGATACATGATGTGTATTTGATTTTACACATTTATTTATCCTGTAAAATAATTCACATTTGTGAATACAGCCTATGATAATGCCCTGCAAAACTTTGGTAATAATTCGTATGATAGGAATGAATTAAGCTCGCTACGCAAAATTCTTCCAAAATGTTTAATTCAATATTGAAATGCTAGCTCATATACTTTAGGAACATTTTGATTCTTTCACGATCGGAGATACATGATGTGTATTTGATTTTACACATTTATTTATCCTGTAAAATAATTCACATTTGTGAATACAGCCGGGGACAGACGATCTGCCAAAAGATTTCATAGGTCCTCAACTGATGCAACGAGCTGATAATACATGTGAAGCACGATGAGCTTTGTTTGATTCATGAGATTCACATGGCCCATTTTTTACACAGGAGCTAACATGCCATGTCAGATAAAAAGATGATCATCTCATCTCAAGAATCTCATATGTGATAGAGAGAAACAGACCATTATCATTTATTATTATGTATTGGGGATGATATGATAATATAATGTGACTGACTTTGACTCAAATACTTATGCTCGGTGTGCCGAGAGTAAAATAGTGGCGCACCAACAGTCATGAAAAAACAGAGTAATCCACAAAAATGATCTGGATCAACCCTTTCTCACGACAAGTCGAGCAGGTACCTATATTGCATTGTGTGTCTCTTCGCATTTTGGTGTGTGTATATCTATCTATATGTACTTACTTATGTGTGTGTGCAGCCCCTTTTGTGCCGTAAAAAGGAGCAAGAGGAAGCAATCAGAGACACCAGACACCGCTATCTCAAATCCATTCAAGTACTCGACATGTGTAAGAAGATGATGATCCGTCATTAGGCTATGTGCTTTACAGCCACTTATTACGTGACATTACCCAACACTTTTTCGTCAAGAGATCCACAAAGATATGATATGATTATGATGATGACATTATCATTATTTGTGCGTAGAACCCGTTTTTCACAATATTACGCGGATGATGGGCAAGGATAACAGGGGAATCATTTGTGTGAGTGAGTGAGTGAACCATATTGCCAATCTTGATCTTTTGCTATATATGATTAATATTCCCTATATTTATCACATCGTGAGCTGAAGGCAGATTTGGCAGATGCTCACTTAAACAAAGTTTCAAATCATGTGCTGTAAATCAATAACTGTTAGTTCAGCTCTGCAACCTGCAACCAACAAACATTATCATCCAGAAGTTGACTTTTTACTGGGGTGACTTGTACACTTTCCTATTAAGTTCTTACATTTCATCAACCATATACGAAAGAAAAACTACGCAAAATATGCTCACGCTATGCAGAAATTAAATGTCTACGTCTAGAAAGGAGAAGGTATTAAGCCCAGCGAATAAACTGGTGGATATGTTCTCATCGCGAACAGATTGCCTGGTGCTATGTTTCGTTTCTCCTTCTCCATTCTCATACATCATGCACATATGACTAAATTTGTGTACAGTACACACAAATCTTAACAATAAGTGTGTGGTTTGTTTAAAAACGATCTGTATGCGGTTTTTCTCTAAATTTCCTACAATGGTAGGAGCGGAGCCCACCATTTTATTAAAGACCGGTAATTCGTAACTGTCGGTCTTGTTGAGCGTCAAGTTTGCTTTTTGGTAAGTTCAATGGCTTTTTTCCATACTTACAGTGCCATTTGGTGCGGTTTTTACTTTCTTTCAAATCAGTTTTCAAGACTTGGGATGAACGTTGTTATTTTTTGTTATCATAATAGAGTTTCAGTGAGAAGGGAAACCGCAAGAATGCTACTCCTTTCTTCACAAAAGGCTTTTCCCCTATTCTACTTAGAATGACTAGAATGACTTAGGTTAGTGCGTAGTTATGTTATGTTAACATGGTGTTAAGGACACTTAACAAGGCCTGTCTTCTTCATCATTTTTTTATCATGAAGATGAAATATGCCGAATAAATAGGGAGATTTTATTATATTACAAAAGTGTAGATTCAGAATCATATCGTGAATTAAATTTGCAACTGAACCTTTGTATTTTAATTAGTCTGTAAAAAAGTAAGCTACCACCACCATCATCATCATCATCTCAAGTTAAGAGGTGAGAAAAAAGAGGGCTCAAGAGGTACAGAAAAGGATTATTATTTGATGCTGATGCAAGATATTATGGAAATACTATTTCTTACACCTTCTTTTCACTTCAGATTCAAGTGGATATATGACTTGGCTTGAAAATACAAACAACCGCCGACTCATAAAAGTATGCGTAGGTATTGGGCCCTTTCTTTAGATACAATATAAGATTTAAGCAAAAGCAAGTTGTCATGCATCGTACTTATAATAATAATTCGAAAATTTCTTTGTGAAACAAGAATTTCAAACAAAACCCAACAACATTTCTATACCTTTGATATCTTTCCATATAAAAAAGGAAAAGAAAGAAATTGGTAGGGCTGAAAATGATTGTTTGGTTTAAGCATTTTTCGGATGATCCTCTCCTCTCATTCTCCTTTTCTATTTCACTGGAGAAAATGAGCCTTGTCCAAAGCAAATACTAGCTTAGGTGGTATAAATATAGTATAAAAGGAGAGAAGGAATTGTAAAAAAAGTGATTATTTCACATTTTTCATTTCTCTTCTTTTCTTTTAACTCCACATCTTCTCCACTCATCCATTGAGAAAAGGTGAATTGTTCTCAATGGGTGATGGGCAGACTTAAACTTATTATGTGAGCTTCTTCTCCCTGTCTCCCTTGTGCTATGCATGTATCATCTCATCTCTCTCACCATGTTTCACGCGTCATGTTTCGTTTTTTCTTGCTTTTTTTAGTCAGTAAATATTTTCTATCCTTGACATTGAATTCATTTTGGTTGATGATCGACTACCTTGTCGTTTTCAGCTGTCAATCACATTCCATTGTCAATAATTACCTTGCATTCCCTTTTCTTCAAAAAGATCATGGTAAAATCGTTCAGAAAATTATAGGTGTAACCATTGGATTGAGAAGATGATGAAGAAGAAGAAGCTGCAAGTGTACATTTTATTGTTAGCTCTATATGTAGCTCTGCGAATTGTTCAAGACGGGACTTATATATATTATATTATGTTAAGGGGGAAATTTTCTTCTCTGGTCCTCTTCTCAAGTAGCAACATTAATACTAAATAACAATGCCATGCACAATTGGTAAGCATGAGGAGAGGATGACGAGCAAAAATTACATTTTTTTTTCATTTTCTTCATTTGAAATCAAGATGATAATGATGAAGCAAGAGAGATAGAAAAGTAGATGGAGAGTTAACAAAAAAAATGAACGGCAGAGATGGACAAGGGACTCAACGAGCAATCAAGCAAAGGCAAGCAAATGCACCTCACTCATCATCATTTATTTGAAAAGAAGAAAAAGAAGGCATTATTATTATGACATGACAATGGGATTCCTCTTTCTTGTTACAACATTCTGTTTTAGGACATCCACACACACACACTCACATGCCTTCCTTACTCCATCCTCCATGCATAGTTAGTGGAGCGATGTACACATGTAAAAACTAAAGTAATGCTGCCATTATTACACAAACATTGTTGAACATCATTAATGTGGAAAGTGGCATTTTCAGATATGATAGTAATGATGGTGTGAGGATGATGATGATGGCTACTAAAAAGGGAGTGGAAGTTCAGTAATCATTGGAAACTATTTCATTCATTAGCAGTCCTCTTAAATTAGATCAACATTTAATGCAATCCTTTAAACTGCTCCCTGAAACTCCTCTTCATTCTCTCCATCCTTTTGCTAAACGCTGTCTCACCATCAGCCAACGAGAAGCGAAGCAAAGACCAAAAAAAGAAACAGCAGCAGTTATGTCTTTTTAGTATTCGCAGGTTGAGCTGAAAGAATTCCAGAGAGCTAATAATGCTATAATCCCAATCATTTTTACATTTAGTGTTAAATGGCCATGTGCCACCGTGCATTCTAACGTACAAGGTTTGTAAGCTATCTTAATATGCAATCCAGAGCAAATTAAAAGCGTATGCCGTGCCTGGGATTGATTATTCTCAAGTAGGCAAAAAATGCAGATATAAAGAGTAATAATGTGGCCAATTAGACTTCAATCATCATCCTCACATGACAAACAAGAAACAACTAAGCAAAGTAAATCTAGATGAGAGACTAGACATTCTAGAAATGAATGACAAAAATGTTTGTTCTCTCTCTCTCTCTCTCTCTCTCTTGCCCAGTCAGCAGCTAGCATTGGCAGTACTTCTTCATAGCATTATTTGTAATCTCTCTTATCGTGATGGGGAAAAGGTATGTAATTAAATTGGCAGTTAGTTGGATGTCAGTCAGACTGGACATCATTAAAGAAAATGCAATAAATGTACAAATGAATGTTAGCTATATGTATATCGCCTCTGCAAACGTTGTGCTGCTGCTGTGGTCAAACTTGCAAGAATCATTTTTACTTGGTATACTTACTAGTGCTTCTTTCTTCGCCAGAGTCTACTTGAGAATCAATCAGGAGTTCGTCAGTAGCGCCCATCGCAATCACACTACATCATCAGCAAACTAGAGAAGCATTGCATGCATTAATTTTTTCCTCTTTGATGATCATCCCCGTTCCTGACATTATCAAAATAGTAATATTGGCAAAAAGGCAATCGCACACAATTCATCCAGATTACCATGTTTGGCTTTGCAAGAAGCTATATTTGTGTAGTGTTTTGGGAGGAGAATAAATCGTTATTACTTATATCTGCACACACAAAATCATATTTACAAGATAAGCAAAGTATCTCATTGTTCTTTTGCTTTGTATTTTTTCTTGTGCTTTTCTCAGCTCTGCCAACCAGATTTCAAAGAAAGGCAGTTAATGTCGGATGGGATGAGGAGAGTGAGTGGAGTAGTCTCCTATTTTCTGAAGAAACCAGAAGGTAAGCATGGCTGAATAATAGACATTCAATGCGGCGTATTCATCCCCCAGACAGAAAAATTAATAGACTATGTAATAGTAGTTTAGGTGGAAGAGAAGTAGGCGTAATTGATGATTTATACTAGGCGTTTATGAGGTTGAAATAAATATTTAATCTGTAGTCTTTATTCAATTGCTGAGAGAGAGAGAGAGAGCTTTCCTTTGAAAAAGAAAATGTGAGTCGAGTAAACGGCACAAAAAAGGAAGGTAGAATTGGATCGAAGTGGAGTTGAGCTTAGGAGGGTACTCATTAAACTTGGAATAATGATATGGTCATCATCATTCTTTTAACTATTAAGTCCTACACTAGTTGCTCCTTTCCCGTTTATCGTCTTTTCCCTTGAAAACCTTAATGTAATAATGTATTATACTTGTAAATGTGTACGTACAATAGATCAATGGTGATGTATGCATAGCTGCTGTATAACCATTTTATTCCCGCTTCATGAGATACGTTGGATGTGTACTTTTTTTTAAAGATAAGATTATGCAGTTCAATAATGATGATAGAAAGTAAGATAGCGGCATTAGCATTAGCTATTCTTTATATTCCTCGTGACGGATTTCTTATAGTGTTATAGTGATTTATTCCCAGCATACTCCTTATCCTTCCTCAATAGCCTTTTCGTAAAAGTGAGTGGTCGAATAATATATATGATTTCTACGGAAAATCCATGACGTTTGTCATCTATATCTCAATTAACAGAATGTTAGCAAAAGTTTGGAATAAGAGAATTGGCATATGGGCAATCTAAGATTCTGTTTCAGCTGCTGAATATAAAGACAAGACTGGTTTCAAAAAACCAAATTGTGTGTGTTTTTTTTTCAACGCCTATATCAAAAGCAATTAGATTTTTGGATGGAAAATGTTGTAGTAAAACAAGTCTATAAATAAAATCTTAACCAGACAAGCTTATTGCCTTATTTATTATTATTATCAGAAACAGCATTAGAGCCAGAGTAACCACAAGCAAGCACGCTCATCTAGAGCTCATAAGGGTGAAGGCGAGAAGTAGTGTAATCACAACTACTAAAAACCAACAAGCAAACAAGTAGCCAAAAGAATAAAGTTAGCAGAAAGGAATCAAGATTAGGTTTCTACACTGGTTGGAGCATTACTGCAATAAAAAGAAAGTTAAGCATTTATGGCATATGGAAAGAAGTTGGGGTGCTTGCTTGCACACACTGTCATAAATTAGATGCAATAATACATAACACTACTATTGCGTGATATGATAACAATAATGACGATGATGATGATGTTGATGATGTACAATGTAGAATGTAACGCCGCCAGAGCTATACTGTACGTAAGACAAGACTCTTGATGATTGTAATAGTAATGTACAATTCATACACACACACACATTTGACACATGTTCTACATTGTATGGGATGTGAATGACTGCGTGTGAATATGAACATGATGTTGGTCATCATCATCTTACAACCAAAAAATAAATTTTTTTATTTGTATTGAAAACCATCATCATCATGTGTGAGGATACTTATTGCAACTTAAATAGACTTCCTAGCTACCACACATTGGCAACATGAGATGTGTAGTTAGCAAGCAAACCAACAACTTCTGCACTCATCCAGAGTTACAGTGAAAATGAATCTTGTTTGCTTCACAATTTGTGTAAGATAACATGGAGTTTTTTTTGGGATATGTGGATGTGTGCTAGCCACTCAAAAGAAAATCCTGAATATACACTATCACAATAAGATTGTAGGATGAAATGAGTGAAATTTCTGCAATGGAAAAGCAATAAGATGAAGGGAAGGAGGAAAGAAATAATTTAGCAATATTGTAACAAATGTATAAAAAGCAGGATTGCATTGTCATGATCAGGATCTTCATCCTCTTCAGTAGAAACTTCACCGTGGTAAATGTTTCTTTTGCATTGTATTGCATACATACATATACAACATTCGCATCATATACACAACAAAGCTTGCTGGACATAGAGCTAAGCTAGGTTTAACTTATCGTAACCAACTCTTTTCCCTTTTCCCATCTTTAATACAGCTCGTTATCGTCTCGAATCCCACTTCTGATCTCTCTGATATCATCAGTTTTAAGAAGGAGAAAAAAAGCAAGTTAAAAAAAAGTCGTAGGTAATAATAATAATCATAATAATAATAACGAAAGGTAATATTTCCGAGTGTTGCATGCGTGTTTACACTCATTCCAGGGGAAAATCTTGAAATGAAAAAACCGAACCACAAAAACAACTGCAAAGAAATTTTCTTAAGCAAGCTCAAACACTCTCCCAGGCCAGAGACGATGGTCGTCGTCGACGACGTCTTGACTTATTTCGGCCGTCACCATCGTCTCGTTCTATTTGTCCCTATCCTTCTTCTTCCATACATTATTTCATTTTAGAAACTGTTGGGCATCAGGCAGTGTAACGTGGTTGCTTTACTTCCATATATTATTTTAAGCTATAGATATATGATATAATATACTCCTTTGCTTACTTTGCTTGCATATTATTCCTTAGTCAAGAGAGCAGAGAGAAAACAACAAGTGAGTTAAGTGAAGTGAAGTGAAGGTAAGTGGTTGGGCGGATCAGGGCTGCACTTTGGAAAGCACACCTCTTTTTGTCCCTTTTGGACGAGTGATATCACGACGTAGCCAGCCCACTGAGCCAATCCAAATAGCCGGAGTCAAGTGGATGGATTGTGGGTGCAAAGAAGAAAAACGTTGTTGTATAGAGATATTATATGGTGTACCTCACCCGTCTGCTTTTTATTTGCCTGCAGTACTCACACTTAACTTACACAGGCATCATCACACTGCATGCGCGTATATATATCTACTATGTGTGTGCATTTAAGTGACGCTAAATGCTACAAACATATATATTATATTGTGTGTGGACCCTCTTCATTTCAACTCACTCCTGGTTTCACCTCCACACTCATTTACTACATGGTGTTTCACCTTTCATCCCATTCTTTTCCCTGTCCTTCCCCTTATCAAACTTATTATATACTGTTATTATGAAACGATTTACAGAGGTGAGCTGAGAGAGCTCTCGGAGCTTGCTCCATGAATTCAACTTGGCTAATGTATATTATGAGCTTGGCGTAACGTGCACTAATGGAGAGAATGAATGGGGTTATGTAAGCCTTCCATGTGTTCTCTTAAAGCACGGACTCTGTCCGCATTCACCCCTTTTTGCAGTGTAGCCTCATATTAACCAAGTATATATAGTGGCACTACTGGTTTTGTGTGGAAAATGAGAGTAATTAAAAGCAGGAGTGGAGCGTTGCTAAATAAGTACTTATAAGTTGGGTTGGAGCCATATGTACATATGCATATCCTGTTAAACGATCAAATTTGCATACAAATACCCATACACAAAACTCTAACTTATAATATTATATACGTTGAATGTAATCCCTATTTTCTGAAATTGGCTAACATCATTTCCTCGAATTGAGCTATGATTTTTTCTACGAATCATTTTGAATTATTATAGTGTTGGTTGATATTATAAAATTTGAAATGGAACGATCTCAATGATAGTTATGCATGCATACATGCTTCACAGGTCATAAATGTAGTGTTTATACTAAAAAATAAAGAAACATATATATACCTGCATTAACAATGCCCAATGTAAAGACTTGGGATTTGAGTCCACACATTTCTGAATGGAGCTCTGGAGAACTAGTAGGAAATTGAAATTGACGTGAGCGTTAATGCTGATCAAATCTCTTTAGTTCTTACCTTGTCCATGCATGGTAATATGATATACATACATATAAGCTTGCCGTACACATTAAAAGTTTAATTTTTATTTTCATCCATCAAACTAAAAAAAATATTCCGTATGCATTTACTCTATACCTATGGCTCGCTTCTGTTCTCCATGCACACAAGAGCTATCATGATCATTTGTGGTATGTGCATATAACATGTGAAACACAACAAATATATCAAAGAACGAGAGCTCATGTAACAAAAGCCACATTATTTTATCTTACCTTTTGCATATACACTTGTGTATGCTTATTCTGCACAATCTCATGTTTTTTTCTTGAGAGAAGCTAGAGAGTCCAACATACTTCTTTGCGCTTCTCTAGCCTAGCACGTTTGAATAAAGTGAACTGGGCAGCCTTGGTTGTTGCCTGCCTCTCCTGTCCATTTACATTTTCTTGACTAAAGCTCTGACGAGAAGTGAGCCGCTGCCACACAAACACAACCAACTTCATTGAGAAGAGTTTGAGCAGTGTTCAGCTATTACATGAACTTCATCATAATTCTTTCTTCCTACATTTCATTTACATCCTAGGCTTATTCTTAGTTATTCTATATGTTATATCCCACACTGCGCTCAACACTTAAAGGAGGAGGAAGCAAAGAACTTCTTGTGTTTGTTGATTTGGCTGATTTTGTGTACTTAACCATAGTAGTTTAGGTTTTGAGTATTTTGTGTGTACTACGGATGTATCTACATGTGTTTGTGTGTCCAAGACAATATACCAATATCCGAATAATACTCATACATTAACACCACATCAGATTAACTAACGTTAGTACGAGAGAGTGAAAAGCAATTTGACTGCTTCTTGCTCTTTCTCAGGTTAGAATGATAATCACACATACCAAGTTAGGTTTTTAGTAGTTCTGCTTGATCTTACCTATGTATCTCGTTAATGAAGAGTGATTTTGTATAGCTAGTATCATATCATATCAAATCATATTATCACAGTAATATCGTGTATTTGACTCATTTTTGTGTATTTAGAACTTGAAAAAGGTGGGAAGATATTGAGAGGAGTCTTTTTTTTATATAATATTATTATTTATCCAAAAAGCTAACATTTTTTAAACTGCATTTAAACAGTATATATGTTCTCCTATCACCATTCAAACTGATGATGATCATATCACCAAGATCATGATCCTCTACGTTTGCTGCAGATAATCATATAATCCATATAAGTATATTATATACATATTACATACAAGGAGCGACTATGAGTTGACTACACTCGCTCCTCATCATCTTCCTGATCTCATTTACTGACTGATTCTGAAACTGAGCGGATAACGTAAAGTGGACTAGGATGATAGCTCGTCTGGTGTTGTGCTAGCAATAAAAAAAGGTACAGGGGAGTCAAGTGAGAAAAAGGAGGAGGAAACAGAGAGATGAGATGAGTCGAGTGTTAAAAGAGTAAGCAGGTAGGCAAGCAAGCAAGCAAGCATAAAGTAAACTCTCATTCCTCACAAAAACACACAAGAGGCCAAGAGAAGAGAGAGACTAGACACACGAGGCACACACACAGAGAGAGAAGATGAAAAGGGGCATGTAGAGATATATACCGGTATTCCGCTTCGAGTTACTTACTCTCCGGTGCTCAGTCAGTATGGAAAGAGGACTTGAGTTGGACTTGTGCTTTAAACAATTAACGATACAGTTGAAGCCTCTTGCTTTAAAAAAACTTTGTTCTCACTCAGTATCGATTTGCGAGTGTAGCAAGTGAGTAGCAAAAGAGTGAACCCTTCTTTTTTTTATTTCATGAAAAAAAAAACTGGAGGAAATTTAGCTGATAAGCCCTTTCTTTAATGTGTGTAAGTGATAGCTGGAGTGAAGTAGACTAGTGAGCCATTGGTTATCTTTATGGCTTTTTTGATAAACTTTGATAATATCTCGTTTATACGTCATTGAAAGACGGAAGAACGTATTAAAAACTTCGGGAAGGACAGCCACAACATTAACATTGTGTCTGGGGTGACAGACTGCGTCGATAATTTGCATTTTACTGATAAAAATTGCATCGGTGAATGACATGCCAAATGTCAGACGTATAAATTTCAGTTTTTGTATTTTGCTGAGGGAACTAAACTAAAGTGAACTGGGTAATAATCAGTAAATAAACGTTCTTAAGTGTGAGGCGACGGATAGTGATTGCTGTTACTTACTTACTCATCATATTAATCAAAAAGGGTTCCTATTTAATTCAGTTACATTCAGTTTTGTGATACGGGGACTAGATATTACGTTAATTAAGCGTGAAAATTCTCATAAAAGTGGAAAAATATATGAAACAACTGGCTACACTCTTTTTTTTTAAGAAAAAAACACGTTTTACTCAAACTGTCATAAACTGATCTCCGCTCTACAACACTAATGAACTGTCATCAGTTATCTTGACCGAACATGTTTGCTAATCCAATTAAGTCAAGCTTATCATTTCGGAAATAGAAAAGTGACATGACATAACGCTTACGTGTTAATCCTAAAAAAAGACAAGATTGGAAATTGATAATATTCTAATGATGTAGGTCATCATTTTGGTTAATAATTAAAATCATCATATTATTCGTGCCCGTATTCAAGCCTTTAAATTTGAAGATTAAGTCGTGTATCGGTATTATTAACTTAGTTTTTGTGAACCGGTAAAAAAATCGTGATAGATACAGTCAAGCCTAGACTTTTATGCTAATAAGAAAGTGTGTTACTGAGATTAAATAGAAAAATCTAAAGACAAAAGGTTGACGTGGGAGCNAAAAATCTAAAGACAAAAGGTTGACGTGGGAGCTCCCATGCTGATGGTTGTGGAAAACAGTAATACGAGCCCAAGTCGGCTTCATCATCCACCCCATCCACATCAGTTTATTAGTCAAGTTAAGGGTCATTGGGGGGACATGGAGTTCCCTGGACAGTTACCATCCGGTGCAACAATTCCTAATTCAGGTAGGCTACTATAATTACAAACTTTTTAATTTTATAATAGAAATTTAGTTATATACCAACCACTTGGCTTTCTTTTCTACCCATTTAATAAGTCAGTGACTTGGAGTGAGTAGGCAGTCAAAATAATTGATTTCCTACTTTTTACAAATTAAAAATATCCCTGTCCAAAATCTATTTTTTGTGTGTTTTAGTGATACAACTTACAATTCAAACCGTACACAGGGTAATTACAGAATGAGTAAGAAACAAGTAGGGAAAAATGCATTATGTAAATTTTCATCATGATCTTTTCTCAAAACTAAAGAAAAAGAAGAAGGCAAGTGTGAATATGATTTTTTTCCCATCGCCCAAATTATTGATAATAATCATTGGCCATGCAATAATCCACAATCACGAAAGTATATAAGCCAATCAGTACAGGTGTGAATGAACAGAAAATTGCTGACTGAACATCCACATTTCCAATCAAGTTTCATATAAATATACAATATATATGCGTTACTTTTATATTATGCTCTTTGCACAGTACTCTAGAGACTGTGAATGAACAGAAAATTGCTGACTGAACATCCACATTTCCAATCAAGTTTCATATAAATATACAATATATATGCGTTACTTTTATATTATGCTCTTTGCTCAGTACTCTAGAGACAATATATACAAAAAAAATGCTGCATTATTATTACGAACTGTGTATGTACATAAAAGTACATCTGTATGTACATTTCGATTCTTAAAGAGAAAAAGAAACGAATTTATTGGCACTTGGTAGGGACAATCATCACCTCACATATTATATATATATATTCTGTGAATCAATTGTGATCTCTATTACACACATACATATTTCGGTGATGGTACTAGTAATCAAACCGTAAAGTTTTGATAAAAAGTGGCATTTTGATTCATTGCAATGGTGCAATACATCTCCTCACCCTCATATATAATCCAATACAAAACTGCAAGCAAGGCAAGCACGCTCTTAACAAAAGTCAGGCAAAGAGAAAGACTGAAATTTGAAATCATCAGATCAGACAGACGCAAAAGAAAAAAAAAACCTGATATCACAATAAAAACTACTAGGTGTGTGTATTTACTGCGGCTTGTGAGAACTATTAGTAGGCATGCAAATAGTCCACCTTATTTTGATTATAGAATATTTCTTCAGAGCTTTGCATACATGATCATTACGTTTTTCATTGGCTCCAAACTTCTTCTCTCCCTCTGCAGTTTAGGGAAACAAAAATTGACGGTGTACATTGTTACTCAGTTAGCGCAGTTGTACCAAAACATCAACAACCTTAGCTTCTTTTCTGCATCTCATGTACAAATTAATGTTAAAACCTTGCGGCTATCTCGGAAAATACCTAAATCGCTAAATATAAATAGGTACCTTGATTTTAGCATTAGGTTTCAAGTTGACTGAAATATTCAATCGTATAAATTTGCTTGTTATGTACTTCTTACGTATCAAAAGTCATATCAAATCATTCAAGTAATGAGAAACCTCAAAAGTTTGGTGAAGATTATACTGGATAATTATATGTGAAGATAATTTTAATCCAATAATCATTCACGCAGAAACACACACACGCTACTCATCTACAAAATTAAGTGTAATCAATACCTTTTCCTAAACGTTTGTCTGCAATTACTGCATCTCTTTTCTGATGGAGAATCCCTCCGTTGAAAGAAACTCGATGCCGAAGAGGTATAAGTAGACTTGAAAAAGCAGTAGCTATGCATTAATTATCATTTTTGCTGAAATTACAAGTGATTACACACCTCATAGTAAGAACATTCGTTGAACCCAAATTGAAACTTTAATTTCCCAGAGTTTCAATCCCATGAATCATTCTCTCCTCTCAAATCATTTGTGAGAGTGGAAGTTTCCAGCTAAAAAATATATTTTGATGATGCACATTGACAGCAAAAACGTTCATCGTTATTCCTCTCAATTCATTATAAATTCAGAAAAACACTTGAACGCCATTTGTTGCCTGTTAGAGGAAATATGTACGCACTTGACGCATTATTTGACATCATTCGGACCAGCTTCTATGGCTGTACTTACCCAAATAATTGAGGTTGACAAGGATGTTTTAAAATGGTAGGTGACTTGTAGGTGTATCTTTTCTAACCTAAACACTACACCAACTATTACTCTTTTACTCACCATCACCGTTCTACTTATCATTGCCATTATAAATATTTACTTCGTAGTGATCACACACTACAAAGATCTACAAAGCCAAATTATTCCCAATGTCATCTGAATCAATTTCTATGATTTTGCTTTAAAAAGATATCGTACCATCACACACAATAATATATTCTTGTCGCCTGTAAACCTTTTTCTATCATCAATTGTTTGGTGTGGCACTTGCTCAAATTGAAGCATTGAGACAGTTGCCTCGAGTGCAACCTTCCTTTCCTAGCACACCATTTTAATTTAAAATGCGTGAAATGTTGGCTGCTGATTACCACTTTGTGAATTTACAGGTGTTTATTACAATCAATTATTGGAAAGGAATTAAATAGAAAATAATTTTTGTCAATAATGACTGTAATAATGTACAATCAAATCAATACTCTACAGAAAAAAAAATCATTTTCATTCAAGCCGCTGCCAAAAAATTATTGGATACGTTTATCATCTCTATCTCTATGTATTGACTCTTGGGAAGAATCGTATCAAAATACTTATAAGCAAAAACTGACACCGTGTCGTCGCCTCCATTGTATTGAGTGATTGCATCACATTCATAATATTCCAAACAGTAATGACACCATTTTAACATTATTATCACTTATTATCATTACTGTGTCCAATATTTTTGCCAGCTTTTTAGTTTCTCCTTTTTCGCTATATCATCACCTTCCCTCTACCATAATTTGCAGAAGTTGGTGTTTCCATTTTATATTTATGTTATGATATAATCGTACGCTATCGTTCAGAGCATCTGTCTAGCAAATAAATGCTTGCTCTAGCATAAAAGCTAACGTGTTTAGGTCTCATTAATTTGACAAGCATTTGTGATATAATTCATAGAAGAATGTACGAGTATACACGATAATATTCAATATGCCTTAGAAAACTTCCTTGAGACTTGAGACCCACTTTGTAATTTGATTTTCTAAAGGATTTGAATGTTTGAGTGGTCTCTTTTTCAACAAAAGGAAATATAGGAAAACGTCAAAGTAACGCAAGCCTGTTGCTCATTTCGGAACTCTGGGATAATTAGAACATAGCATGAATGAGAATATTATCAGGTCATATACCGCAACAACAACAAAAAAATTAACAGAGTTGAAAATCAATTCTGAAAAAAAATGTCATGAAACGCTTAAAGCATTGGATTGGATTGTTTTCATGGATATTTTAGTATGCACTATAGCACATTAAACAGGCTGTGGTAATATTGTGTATAGAAACATTAAGCTTACATTTCCATAATATTATGCACACATATCATGTGTGAATTGTCAGGGTTGGGGTGTTCACAACTTGTATAAGTAAGTGTGCAGAAGAGAGGAAAGGCCGAGAGTAAGTAAGCGCCATTACGTACTCTCTACCAGGGTGACCAGTGTGACGAGTTTACGCTTTTTTTTAAATCATGCACACAATGTTGAAAATTGAGAAAAGAGTCATTTCACTTTACGTTTCGACTCTCCTCACTACTAGAGTGGTTTTTTAACATTGAGATTGCCATATAAAACTCCAAAATGTAACATTATTACAGTGATTATTATAGCATTGCATGTGTTATGTGGTTGCCTGTAAAAAAGGGGATGAAATTGTAAGACGACAAATTGGGGTTGTAAAAAACATACATACCTGAGTACAATCATTGTTCATTGCATTAACAATAAGAGTAGAGTGGATAGTAGGGATACATTGTACAGAGGTATACAATTTCTACAAGCATAAGCACAGGGAAGAAGAGTGCACAATCACAGAAGATACAACATAATCATTGTGGACATGCATGTTGCAGTCAGACTGTTGACTGCAGGCACACACACACTCACAATCACACACTACGCCTATATTATTTTCGTACATGGACGCATAGAGTGTAATCATGTAACCTAAATATATTATGGCGTTACTCGCGTGTAATGTGATACATGGCTAATGTGCTTAGCCAAAAATGTATTTGTCACCAGCAAAAAAATTATTACCTTAATTTTAATATTGCCTTTATGATTTGTCCATTTGTCTTTAAGGGTTTTATTTAAGGGTTTATATTTAGAGTTTCTGGAAAATTCTTTCATCTTTTGAAAACAAAATGTTTTCTATCGGTATGTTGCTTTGTTCTTGACCCCAAATTCGTATGTTTAGTTCAATTTGGTAGATCTAAATTTAAGAATAAGGATTTGTGTGCTCTATCATCTTCATCATAGTGGTGCACTTCAATTTAGAAAAATGAGTTGGGTGATGATAGCCATCGCAAATGATATGTGACCTTAATCAACCACAAAATTATGATTTTGTGTGGACAAGTTGAATAATGGGCTCAGTGAAGAATGACACACGCCTAAATACTTTACTAACGCCTTGGATTTGTGGTGGTAATGATGATAAAGGGGATGGAAACCAGGAGTACTTTTTATCTGTCATGGTCACAAGCATAAGGCATTATGGTGTTTCAGAGTGCCCCGTGATCTTACAGTATATGCAATGGAATCAAGAATATTACAAACTGCATCCTAGAAACTCATCGAAATATTTTGGGAAGTAGGCTAGCATCTAGGCATTGCGAAATTAGGAATTAACATTAAGTAATTAAAAAATTGGTTCGATATAAATTAGACTATATTTCCAGAACCACACCTTCCAGATCGTAAGGAAGTATTTCATTGGTATTTTGATGGTCCATATAAGAAGGCGAGATGGAAAACAACATTCTGACGTCTAAAAAATATCCTAATAATAGTGACACTAAAAATTAGTTGAAGCATTTTGGTGTAAGTTTTTATCACATTTTAAAATTCAAATATTATGCATTTCATCATAAAACCCATTAAATGGACACTTTATCACTGCATTGAATCAGAATCATGGCTCAGCTCTAAATTTAACGCTCCCCGTGCCATGTTTACTCGTTTGGTTCTTGGAAACTCACGTACCTGTTTAAAGACAGGGAACTGAATAAAATTTGTATAGCTTGGTTGTTATGCTCCTTTCCTAATGCTATAGACCAAAGGGCTGGTTAAGAAAACGTTGGGCGAATATTTATTAGCCAATAAAAACTAAATAATATGTTCTTGGAAACTCACGTACCTGTTTAAAGACAGGAAACTGAATAAAATTTGTAGAGCTTGGTGGTTATGCTCCTTTCCTAATGCTACAGACCAAAGGGCTGGTTAAGAAAACGTTGGGCGAATATTTATTAGCCAATAAAAACTAAATAATATGTTTCCGGTAGTACATAAATATTTTTATTCCCATTTTTTTCTTCTTTTGAATTAAACCAAATTAACCATTGTTTTCATGCATACATGAATACAGCATTGCTACACGAAAATCCCCCTGTGTAATTTTTCAAGCGTACTTACGTACACCTCAGATGAGATCAGTGTAGGAATGAAATTATTAGTTTATGTCATCAAAGTAAAAATTTCCTTTGTCCTTGCAGTTACGAAATTAGATTGGGATTGTTCTCATGTTGATTTAGTCAAGTCATTAATAATCTTTTTGAAACGCTTTATATAAATAAGTATTCAAAAAACGGTGTCGCATATCAAATGGTGCATCCAAATTGGTTGCAAATTACACTTGCTACGGATCAAGAGAATATATATAATATTTGATTACAAAAAGTAGGCGGCTTACCGCACACTTGCCTTTGTAATTTTTGCATTTGATTTAATTTAAAGCGAGGGCATCCCAACTCATTCATCTCCTGCTTTTGGTAACACCTTCACCTATAAAGTTTAATGTACAGGATGCCTACTGTTAAAAATATAGTCATGCTCCCTTTTATTGCATCAAATCGCTTCTTAATTTCCGCTCCAATCGCCTAATTGTGAAGTGAGCCGAGAAGAAGAGAGAATATATGAATAGCTCATATTAAAATTTAAAAACGTCATAGTGCCCATAACAACATAGCTTTACTTTGACGGACTGACGCACATCGATTGATTCAAGGGAACAAAATCACAAACAAACCGTTGGTGAAGTTGTCAAGAAAACAAAGTGTTTAAGATGAATTTAGTGCATGATTATAGTGCATAGTTATGTAAACATAAGTACATGTTTGATTTCATTCAAGGCATTGCCAATACTAGCACCCCGTGTGTATGTGTTTGTATGTGCCGTTCGTGTTTGTTCAGTTTTCTGATTGTTCAGTCACTCATTTTGATCGAATGAGCAAAAATTTTTGTGATTGGTTGTTTGTTTGTACACTGCATGGTTTTTACTGCTCTGACGCTGACCATGATGAGGACGATGTGCAATCCCAATTCACTTTATTTTTTTTGTATGTTACTCCATCTTCAATCTTTCCTCATTTCTTTCCGAATGCTTTCTCTAGCTTTGGTTGAAATGCTCAATTTGATTTTTTGCTTGGTTGGTTTTGGTAGGTAACAAAAAAAATACGTTTGTTAGTTTTATACACAACAATATAATACAAGCACAATAAAAGATGTTTGAAGATTCTTACACATGACTACACCTTCACAAACAATATGATTTCTTGTTGAAAGACGAGAGAGGGACAATAGCACTTACAAATCGGAGGAGAAGCTGCAACACAGTAAAGAGATGCTTACGCTCTCGACAGGACGTGAAGTGGCCATTTTATAAGTTGGCTTGGTTTGGTATCATCCACATTTTGAAAAAACAAATTTTTTGTCTTGTCTCCTATCAAAAAACGCCTTTTATTCACTTGCATGTGCATGTGTGAAGGGACTGGTGAGTTTGATGGAGAATGCGAAAATGTTAGTCGTTGTGTTGTGTTATGTCTAACAATCCTACATTGCATGATACTTTTTAGCTCAAAGGAAAAAAAATGTTTGGGATTGGCAATAATGAAATGAACAGGGATGGAAAAACTTACCATTTGCAAGTGGCATAAGGGAACCCGGCTTAGGCTCTTTATTTTTATTTTCATCTCTGGTTTTCCCCTAACTAAGAAACTTTATCTTTGATCGTGGAGTGGAGTGACTACTTGATTTCGTAAATGATGTATACATTTTGATTACTCGATGAATAGCAGTTGTTGGCTATTATTTTCTCTTCATAAAAATCTTTATTATATGCGAAATGAAAAGCTATCATGTAAGTCAGCCATTCACTTCAAATAAAAATACAGGAGCCGGGATGATCCTCGTCATGTCATATGAGTGACCATTCTTGCTATGTCAATCTCATCTTACACGCTGCCACAATAGAAACTTACCACTTCCCTCATACTTCCTTTGTATCAATTCAAATAATGGTGCACATGAAAGGCACAGTAGTAAAAATTTGTATCTTTGCGTGATTGTGATTATATTTTGGTAGCAGAGTATTATTATTATCTGCAATCCATATCTGAAAAGAAAGATGAGAATCAAAAGCTTCTGGATTTGTGAAACTCATGTGTGCCTTGTGTCTACCTTTAAGCTACACACGATAATAATAATCCGATCCACAAAGTAAAAATACAAGAGAGCTTGGCTATTATACTCAATCCCCTATTTCAAGAGACTCTTGTTCATTGCGAAGATGACGAAGCAAATTAATTCTAGTATTCCAAATGAGTGTAGACTCAGCACCCAAAATACGTAATTGTAGCATGAAGAGGGTTTAGCTTGACTACTTCTGTAGCAGATTATCTTCCCTATTATGATTTCTGATGATCAGCAAACATTGTTAACAGTGGCGGAACAAATGCTGTTTAGATGGGCACAGTTGGAGTAAATTTTTTTTATGTTACGTGTACTTATTATAGAAGCACACCCAAGAGAAGGTGCAATGTTTTGAGGAAATGAAAACCTGTGATGGAATTTTATGTAATCCATTATCAAAGTGTAATATAATTTCATCATCGTCATCATTTATATATTATAATGAACTGGGGATCCTTTAAGTGTGTATTATTGATTTAAAAAATGGTCACAAAATACCACAATTGTGTTGCACGACGCAGGAAAGGTGAAGATGAAAATTTGTTAGAGACACAGAGGCCATAAGGGGTTTCCTAGTGGCGACGTAGTCTGAATTGTCAATCAAGGTATTTTTACGTGTCTATAATAGCCCCACTGATCGGATCCAAAGTGAGACTGCACTAATAAATAAGTAGGGAGAAAAAAGTGATAGACAGAATTGGGCAGGCAAGCAAGTCAAGCTATTTTTCTTGAATTAGCCCTCTTTTCAGAAAGAGAGACCCCTCATCATCATCATGATCATCACCGTCGTCATCGTCATCATCATCATCATCACAGTTATTATTATTCCACTATTTTACTACCCAAAAAGCAAACCACAACGGACAGGTAGATTACAAGAAACAGAATCTATAACAGAGACAGAGTAAGAGAGAGATACAATTGTAACGAAGAAGAGGAGAACCAATTACTCACGCAATGTAATGTTGATGAGAGGAGATTATAATGAGAAGTTTTATGCTGTTGCTCTTGTTTGAGATGTTAAGAAAAATGCACATATGATATACATAATAATATCAACTTGCATGCATGGATAAAAATGATGTACTTATGTGTGTGTGTCTGCTCTGCTCTCCTTTCTCTATCTCTTATTCTCCTACTTGCCATTCTACAACCGATCTAACATAATCATCTAAAAAGTATCACAAACATGTATAACATATACATGCGTTATACTCAAACGTCGATTATCAAACCTTATCCTGTATCCCTTATTTCACTGAATATACCCCAATTTTTTCAAGGGGATCGTTTTAATATTCATGCAATGCATAATGATCTCTACATTTTTCTAAAATGCACACTGCAGCAGAGACAGAAGTTGCAGAGAACAAAAAAGCATGAAGTAAAGTGGGGCCTTTAATGATGATCAACATTTGACATTACATTTTTTGTATCCCTCTATATTCAAAATAAAAATGCTACCGTTTAAGCCATATCCCTATATATTATGCATTTTACTTATACCAGTGACCGGTGAAGCTGTCGATGCATCTGTGATGGAATGATGAAGAGCTGATGCTGTCGATGCATTAAAAATTTATAGGAAAACATCCAGTTTACCATAGCATGTTTCATCTTATTCAAAATATTGCTATAGATATATACAAAAGTGTAAAGTTGAGAACAACAGCATTTGCATTGTCCATTGCATGGGATCCCGTTAATTAGCATCAATTATCAGAAGCAATTACACATTCAAAATGATATCATTTCGACCACTAAACAGTTTTAAGAAGGACCTTTCCAAATGAAATGACTTGAGACTAAGCTTACATTTTTTTCCTCAAATGTTTATATCTCGTTAGACATTGACAGTAGTATTTGTATATTATATGTATTTGCCATGCCCCTACTGACTGACACTGATGTTATGCATGTAATAAGTTGGAAGGAAGGGAAGAGTTAGCATGAAATGAATATAATATTTTCATTATATCATATTATTCAGTTAGTGTGGAGACACACTGGAATCAAGGAGAGAAAAAATTGTTACGGGGTAATTACAGTCTTAATTATTAAAGAAGGACTGACAAATTTTCGCACGCACTCCACTCCCTCCCTTTCCTATCTAAACGGCCACATTAAAAAACTACGATATGGATTGTGTTGTAAGCAACATGGCTCTCAAATATAATATCATAATAATGATGATCATGAGGATGATATGATGAGCAAGTTGGAAAGAGCCTCGTTTAACCAAAGGCAAGCAATGATTGCTCTCATTTCAATCATCGCTCTCACGTTATGCTTTTATTATATTATACTATCATAATTATCACTATCGTCATCATAATTTCTTGACGGGCTAGCATTGTATGTGTACGTATATATGTTTGTTTCAATGAGCATGTGCAACATTGCTAAACCATGTAGAGATATTATGCATGAAGCTTCCACAACGCTACCCACATCACAAAACACACAATGTGCATTCATATAGTCAGGAAACTTTTTTTAAGAAACAAAGCAGTTGGACAAGAAGGTGGTGTGGTAGGTGGTTTAGTTGTGGATAAGAGATTAACATGTCAGATTTCATTTTTTCCGGAATGAATGAAAAATCCAACGTATATCCTCCTCTACAACAAGCGAAATTGTTTGTGTGTGTGTCTATGGAGGGGGCAGACATGCAGATAAATAGATAATACTATCATTATGATCATCATTATTACGAAACGAGTGGTAACATAGTAGTAGGCGAAGCAGGCTTAGAAAAAATATGTATTGTTTAATGACGATTTAGAAAAAATCAAATGTGAGAGAGGAAAAATGTATATGATAGGATTAGACATTAGGCAGTGTGTGTGTGTGTAGTTGGACGTTGAAATGGCAGCCATTTAAAAAAAATGTATAATTACTGTATGAGCACGGCCAACCAAGTCATGATGACCATGAGTATGTGTGCGTGTAAAACTGTAAAACGGAAGTGCTTATGGTGTGTACAAGGTATTTAGTTGAGACTCTCTGGGTATATAAGTCTGACCATTAGGAAAGCATAATTTAATTACCATTTTTTTCTTCTTAAGGTCCAATGACAGCACACCATCTTCGTGATCTCTACAATGTGGCTAGTGGTGGAGGAGCAGGAGCTCCTGGAGGAGGTGCACCAGGCACTCCAACGGGATCTGCGGCGGCAGCCGCTGCAAATGTTTTGGCGGCCGCAGCCTCCGGAGCCCATCCAGCGGCTCTTGGAAGTTTTGGGAATCCTGCAGCACATGTTAGTTCCAGTGGAAGGTTACTTGACTTGTCCACACCGTTGAGATATGGAATGCGACCATATGATCCTATCCAAATGTTACATCATCAAGGAGCCATGTCGAAATTACTGGGTAAGTTACCAAGCTTTTGCTGATCGTAGATATTAGTAGTTTTTATGTTTATAGGATGCTGTAACAACCTTAATATTGGCAATATCAAGTACATGCGATCTATAATACCAAAAACCTTTCTGAGGGTAAAATTTTTTCTAAATAGTTTAACAAATGACCCTATTTATTGCACTTCAACAATGAACCTAAAAGGTATACGAGCTTACCTTTGAAAATTCATGTTTCCGGTAGCTCTTTACCAATTTGAGTCACAGTGGAGACTCTTGTTTACAATGAGTAACGTTAAAAGCGTTCCGCGAGAAGAGACACATTTATTTTGAGAAAACTGTCACAAACCCCGTCAAATCCCATTAAAATCTCTTAATTCCTTCTGATCTTCAAGAGGGTAACAAAAAACCCTTTATTTTTTGTCTCTCTTCTTACAATGCAAGTTGTATTGGGACACTTGGGACAGGATTGTTTCATTCATGAAACACCTCGTATTTTGCTAGAGTTACGTTATGCTCTTCGTCTCTCTTGCTACATTTAAGGTAGAGCACACGTTACCTGACAAACTTAAGTATGGATGGCCAGATTCGTTTCGCTAAGGGCAAAGTGAAGCTTTTCACTTTTTAAGGGAGCATGCAGTCGTAGTCGTTACAGAGGAAGATTATATCATATATTTTATTCCATTTAGTTTCCTTTACTTTTGAGCTCGTTGCCAACATTTCCCAGTTCCATCTTATTACACAAATGTTATGAGTATGACGTTGGCAATGATGATGTCATCATTTCACACATTTTCACTCTGTTCTCTTGTCTCGACAAAATTTTATTTTATTTTATTTATTTGTTTTTTGAAGAGGAAACACGTTTTATTTCCAAGGCAAAGTGTTTTAAAGACTAGTTTTATAGTAAAAATGAGTCCGTGTATATTGCTACGCTACACTTCCAAGAAGTAATAAAAAAGAGATGGATGGGGAGACAAACGATAATGGTATTATTATTACCACTGTGTGCGCGCACAGAGTCACAGTTTTAACCATTATTATCACAATCTCTATCACATATCTCATTCTCAGTGACTCGTCAACGAAAAATAAAGGACTGACTGAAGAAGTCATCAGCTCAAAATACATAGAAACATCATCATCACCATCATTGCCGTTCCCTTTTTACCCACACCACACAGTCATTCTAATGTTTTAAAGGTGGACTTGTGTAAAAAAAACTTAACAGAAATTTAGAGCAAAAACGACTTGAGCCACACAATCATCGAGGGCAGGTAGGTAGGCAAAAGTTGACGAGAAAAAAATGTCAATGGGCGACATGTGCATGTCGCTTGTTGTGTGAAATAATAATAGTAACATAACAATAGCTCAACAGGTAGGTTAATTTTTTTGAAACTGGATCCATCCTTACCATAATTTTCCCTCTATCATTCTACCGCTTCCCTTTAGAAAGTTAGACGAAGCAGTTCTACTTGTGTATCTCAAGAGTATCACAACCGTGGTGGGGGAAAACTGTCTCATTTTCAGGGAGGAAGGCGTAAAAATCAATCAAGTGACCATTAATCATGAAGATATGGGTTTTATGTGAAAAGAAATAGACAAAAACAAAGGTTAAGCGTACCCACATTTTATACAAAGATTAGTTAATGATGAGACACAATCCAGTTCAGTCACTCATTCGCTATGTGTGAGAGCGAGAGAAAGACTCACTTTGTAAATTCAAGACAGAAAAATATCATTAGTTGAGCTTTTATATTACAAAAATCCATTACCTCGTACATGATGGTTGCTCACCGTCTCCTTAAAAATCAATTCAAGTTAAAAGAAAAGGTCACCCAATTTGCGTTCTAAATTTTTGATGCCTTCTTCTCGTGTTTAACTATTTTTCTCAAAAATTCTTTTTGGAAGTGCATCTCATCCCACTTTCGAGTCGTCTCTAAAGATCGCCACTTCATACAGATGGATTGGTGATGATGATGAACAAGCCAATCACGAGGAATTATACGAACATGTCATAACAATTAAAATTCCTTTTTTGATCGAGGTTTGTGCCGAGCAGGAAATTAATGTAGAAACTTGACCATTTTTTTTGTGTCTGTCGGCACTTCTTTTTCCAATATATATAGCCATTCAGATATGTGTACATTTATGCCAGAAGAAAACGGAATTCGACAAAAAAATGGAGTCTCTTTAGTATCACCATAGCTTAAACAGACATGGTCCATGAAATGAATTTCTATATGGATTGAATTGATGCATGTATATTAATGTAGATGCTCACTTACGTGTACACATCATCATCATCATCATCAAATCTAGGAAAGCATTATCCTGATATATCCTTTTATTCTAAGCTCTGCATAGCATTGTGTTTAGCCAGGCTCAGAACCTTTATTAAATGTGAAACAGGTATTTTATGAAGTTGTTGAAAATTGTAGTTTTGGCAGCTGAACCCATTCTCTCTCTCTCTCTTCCACTACTGTTGCTCGTTGCTCCAGCCACGTAAAAACTTTAGCTAAATGCAACCTGAAAAAAACATAGTGTGTGTATGGAAGTGACTAGCTGATGCAATGCAAATGAACGAAATTGGATTAAGGATATATACAGATGAAACTTTACATATGCAATCATTCACACGCAATATGTAAACTTGTCTGTTGTTGTCTCACCCAGATGATACATACGTTCATGTGTGCGTTTGTGCTATGGACGAGAACATATTCGAAAAGTACTTGCTTAGGTATACCTACACACACACACACGTATGTTTATAGCCAAGTTATTATTCTCGCCGTTCGGGCGACACTAAAACTCATTAAGCTCTCGCTTGCATTAATTTAATTAGTCCTGTAGAATTTAAATTACCTCTCTTGATGAGCTTCCACCCAATAAAAATGGCACTTTTTTCAGAGTACCATGTTTCTTATCGGAAATTCCAACCTTTTATCATCCACCCTTTGTTGAAATTAACTTGGGCACATTATTTAATCCGCAAATGGTTTATGTGCTCTCCTAATCAATTAATGCAATTTAAGAGTAATTATTATAACCACTCCTAGTAAAAGGAAAAAAAGATGACGGGACAGGAATTAAGTAGATTTGCAAACCTTTGAAACAACTGGTCTAACCAGATAATAATTCGGCATGAAGACGGATTAAATTTGCCATTTTTTTCCTGAAAAAAATAATATCTGCCGTCGGAAGCAGGAATATGAAAGATGGTTGCGATAAAGGGATCGGTGATTGACAGTTTTTTAAAGTCACCAGTAATTATAATATTTATTCATGTAAGAAGTCAGTCATGCAGATTGAAATAGGTATGTTCAGGGGAAAGAAGTAGTTATATAGCCTGTCCATCGGAGGAACATGTAAGACAAAAGAAATGGTTTGAGTTCGTTGTATGCCATTTTCATGATGGTAACTTTTGCTGCAGCTTTTCTGCAAAAAAAATACTTGTGCACTTCCTCACCCAAAGATTTGTCTGTTTATTGCGTCGTTAAAATTAATGCTTTCAGAGGTGAATCTGCATGATTTCAAGTTAAAAATATTTGTAGCTTTGTAATCATCATTGGGGGAAAAATACTTATCATTCTGTGTCCATCCATTCATTTATTGGTATTATCATTGATTTCAATTTTCGACAGCCAACTGCAGTTTTTATGAAGACAGAAAAAAGGCTGCTTGAGTTGGTTGGGAACCCGCCTAGTTATTTCTCACGTCGTCTCCCTATATTTAAGCCTTGCATGCCTGCTTTCTGGCCTACAATCCCGATTTCTCAGGTTCCAAAATCCAGTTCACCCATTATTGACGACGGTGATTTTTCCGATGATTGATGCATGCATTATTATTGTACATGGCATTGCTCTGTCTTGCTCCTCTGCATGCACACTTGACTTGACTCTACTCTCCGCTCCATTGATATTGATATAGATAATATATTGTGTGTAGCTTTGCTTGCATGCACTTCATTTCATATTAAAGTAACCTTCTTTGTAAGAAAGAAGAAAAAGATTGTTTTCTTTAAAAAATTCTCCAAGTCCAGACATGGCCAACATTAAAAAGCAGACGATGATGGAGCTTGAGCTACACTTTTGGCTGATTATAATGATGATGATGTTGATAGACCTCTTATTAAATGCATGCGCATCTTCTTTTTCTCTTGAAGCCATCAACGTGGTCTAATGAGCCCGTTCTGAAGTGGTAAATAGTAGCAAAACACCAGAGAAGAAGATGTAGCACGGAAATATAATATACGGTAGCTTGAGCTGAGAGTTCTTTTGTATGTCGCGTTAACAATTCTTTACCTTAACCTTTTGTCATCAAAAACTCAAACTAAGGTGTTAAGTTTCGTAACGTATTAAGTTAGGTTAAGATTCGTTAAATGAATTACCATGTAACAGATAAAGTTGGGTATCGAAATTATCTTTGAAAACAGAACGACATGATCGTGACATTGGTATGAGCCTGGATTTCATTTTTAATCAAAAAGTTTATCTTTATAATATTAAGTTGGCAGGAGTAACCAAGTAGCAATTTCGTGATTCAAAGCACTTCTGTTTTTGTTCTTACTTTTTTTCTGCAAACTATGAAATGAAAGCTTTTAGATCTCTATTCAAAGTGAACTAAATCATGCTCTCATCAATCCTCATCATAATCTCAATCATCATCATCCTCATCATGTTTCTCATCATCATACCTAATAAAAACTAAGCACAAGTACATTTTATAACATATACCTGCCTCTCATACCTCATCAACAACTCAGTAGGCTATCAACAATGTTATATTATTCCTGTTATAGTGTTACTGATCAATAATATGCATATTATATGTATATGTATATGAGGAGGACGTCAGTCATCAGTCCATCATCAACTACAATTTTTTGCCAGGAGCAGCACACCAGCTTTGGTGGAGGTAATCAATCAATTATGATTTACTCCTGTGGCTACAAGTACACATGGACGCTGTGTTTGGTCTTTGCTGGAGAAGTAGCTGATGAACTTTTTTCAAAAATTATATATATATAAGTATATATATAGTTCGCCTGATGAGGAAGGCTAATATAAGATCTCGCCAGCTATTAAATTGCTGAGCTTCGGCGGTACACTCTCCAGTGAGAGAGTGAGCCTGTTCTGATTTACAATTAGACGAATTGTAATCTGTCCGTAGGTAGGTAGGTTAGCGTAAGCTAGTCAGTCAGTCGGTAGCACATTTTAAATACCTGGTTGGTGGTAGTGTGGTGGTTTGGCCAGTTACTTAAGCAGTGGAGCACGTCTCCATTTTCGTATATATAAAATTTACCAACATGTTCATATTATATGCATATGCCATTAAACTTGAGCCGTTTTGATAATGAGTCATGCACTTGTGATGCATTCCTCTGTGCCTTATAAATTAGTAGTTTTTCAAGCCACTCAGTCAGAGCAAGCACAGCGCAAGCCGAAGGTCGGTAAGACGGTTTTAAGAAGTGAAGAGTGATGGGAATGACCATCATGATGATGATGAACTTGGTAAACGATTAAGAGGGCTGTCAGTCATCATCATCATCAGCATCATTGCTACGTAAATACACCCAAGTATTCGTATAAGGTGGTAGGCAACTCGGTAGTCAGAGTTAGATTTGGTATTGAAAAGTAGCATTGTGAAAAAGTAAATCGTAATTTGGTTTAAGGCGCTTTTCATCATTTAAAGTATGTTCTTCCATATTAATCAATATTGACACGTGGAATTTCAAGTTTGATTAAATGGTGATGATTTGATGATTAATTTTCACGTACCGAAATAAATTTGCAAATGGATGAGCTCTTTTTCTGTTGCTCCCCTTAATCTGAATAGAGAATGGGATGGGAGGGAT
Organism: Orchesella villosa; assembly: GCA_036850725.1. Taxonomy (NCBI): domain Eukaryota; kingdom Metazoa; phylum Arthropoda; class Collembola; order Entomobryomorpha; family Orchesellidae; genus Orchesella; species Orchesella villosa. The sequence goes on along the minus strand of JAANSM010000114.1, from coordinate 8,447 downwards.
GAAAGTGTGGTTTGAAACTGTACTTAAACATTGAAGGGGTTTGCATTCATTTATTCGGGATGAACAAGTCTTAATTTTATAATCTGGTCTTGATATTATATACACTTTTCTTCTAAGTAACTATATATCTATCTGCTCATCTCTCAGTTTATGGAAATGGTATTCATTTATTTGGGATGAACAAGTCTTAATTTTATAATCTGGTCTTGATATTATATACACTTTTCTTCTAAGTAACTATATATCTATCTGCTCATCTCTCAGTTTATGGAAATGGGGTTTTAAAATGTCACTTGTCGAGTCGGATGCCGATTCCATTGTTTTATTAGTTTATTAAGCAACTTCTGAATTTAGCATTTGGAATTCGGAATGATAACACTAATGCACAATCAGTTAGGGTTTTGTAAGCACCGTACATTTTGTACATGTCACACTCGTCCGTCTGTCCATCTTCTTTAGACAGTTTGATAAAATTGTTGGGAGCAGATAAGAGTTGAAATGAAAAAGTGTAAAATCTACAAAGTTGAAAAGTAGCTTGTGACCATTTGCCTCACTTTTTCATTGAGTCTGAATACTTATATATTTTACGATCTTTTTTTTTCTTTTTCCCTTTAGCTATAAAAATATCCGGAGGACAGTCACAGTGTGAATGTGGTCAGAATTTTGAATTCATGTAGGAGTGAGCATTAAAAATTAGAGTGATTTTTTGACGCTCACCGGTTCTCATTTAAATCCACTTAGCTTTTCCATTCCTCTCCGAATTGTTACAATTCTTGGCTACTGACTGAGTAGGCATCCTTTTTTTGTGCTCTTATTTTTCACTCACCCAGAAGAGCATTCCGTTTTTTTCCCATGGGTATTGATATAAATATAAGGATATCATCGTGGTTTTATATATATAAAAGCGTAATAGTAAAATGCAGGTAAGGAAAATGGAATAAAAAATTTATTTATCATACCATTTTCCAACTCGAAACGATCAGCTAGAATGTTTTTCATTACCATGATCACTCTGCCCAGTTCTGAATTCAATTAAAATATACATGGTGTTTTGTTTGCTACTCTCCACTATTTAAGTAGTCTATACTATGGCGTGATTATGAGGAATGTGGTTGTTACAAAAGCTGATTCTCTCTCTCTCCAATTCCATCATCATCACCACTTCATATACAGCGGCTATTGATGATTCTCATCGATGCTTTAGTGATGATGAAGATGATGCATGATGACTCTGATAATGATCATCATCTTACCTAATCAGCACCACAAATCATCACAAATAATAATATTGCTCAAGGAAAAATTGGACAAGTACTAAGTATTCGTGAAAAAATGTGGAGACCAATGGGCCGATGATGACTACTTTGTTAACCTTTAGGAAAAAAAACATCCCATAATTCAAGGAGTAAAGCGTCAGTCTATTGGTTTTTTTTTTCGATGAAAGAGATGTACGCATACGAATTTGCAATAATTGAAACCGACACACATGCATCATGCACTCATGAAAAAGTGAGCACTGAGCACAGTTTAGAGATATTCAAGTGAAGCAGCAGCAGCAGGATCATGTGCACAACATGACTCTTAAAAACGCTAATCTTGGGCCATTTTCTGTTTTTATCTCGCATTCTGTCTTCAAGTAATCAAAGTCTAGTTTCTCGGCATTGATGGAGAACACCATGCCAGTCATTATTGCAAAAATATTTTCATCGTATAAATATGCTCCTATTTTAAATACTTGACGTATACACACATATATATGTGGAATTTTTCCTCGTTTTTCTAATCGAAGAAGGGTGGGACTCGATGTACTAGCAATATAGCAACCCCCGAAACCGAGTCCATTTCAAAACTTGACTTGAGTTCACTCCGTAAGATTAAAACATCACGGGAGTGTTATATACTATGGACTGACATGACGACACCCATTCATTCGTTTTGGATCAAAGAATCAAAAAGTGATAACAAATTAGTAGCAATATATGTAATGTAATGTACAAATACAAATGAAAAAAGTGACCGGCGGCGGTGAGACTAATGCTTCTCTCCACACGGAGATGAGTTTCACCTAACTCAAGAAAGAAAACGAGAGGCCAAAATCATACTTTATTCCGTAAGAATTTCATTTACTGTCGTGAAGAACGAAAAAGGTGTCTATCTAGAAAAAGCCCTGGTATGTCTTGTAGAATAGAATAGAGTCAGAGAGTAGTGGATACAAAAACCGGGGGTGCTTTTGCCTGATGTTCCCTGTCCAAAATGACAAATGGTACTGATGGTGCTAACTGATGATGATGATGAAGCTGGGAAAATAGATGGTAAAAGGGTATACGAGTCACCAGTCTAGTCAACATCAACATAATATATAATCTTTTAACAAAGGCAGGCAGGCTTCAGAGTGGGAAAAGAATCACTTAAGAAACTAGAAATTCATTCATGAATAACCTTCTCTCTATGATGTGGTCCATGGTGTGGTGTGATGTGATGTGACGTTGCTTTGTATTTAATTCAGAGAAAAATAATAATAATCAAAAACATTCTAGCTAATATATATAAGCGATGAGGTAGCATCTTGTGTGTGTGTGTCTAAAAACTGCACTGGGTTGACTCTAAAAGAAAGAAAAAAAATTCTCCCATTTTTTGCAACAAGTTCTCAAGTTACTTTTGTCGAAAGCAAGTTGCAAAAAAGTTGATAGGAAGAACATGAATGTAAACCACAAGTTAATGCATGCATCTTCATGAGCTTAGTGGTAACTACATTCATTCCAGTACGGCAAGTACAACAATAGCCATGTCTCTTGTAAATTCTTGATATTCATCAGTAAAAACGGCAGCAGCGGCATTGGCGGCTGAAAAATAGTGGTTTTCAGGGTTGGTATAGGGATAAAAGCATGGTAATTTTTTGCACATGCCGTCGTCGTCATTTTCTCTTGGTCCACGTCCGCTCGTCCACACACGCACACACACTTGCATTCAAATATATGATAATAATTGCACTTGTGCATTTTGTGAAGTTTGCCCGTCTCCCCGCGTATTTACTATCGGTACATTTGTAGAGCTGTCTAGGAAGGTGAGAAAATTTAATGAAGTCAAATGAAGCGGAACCTATGCAAGCTAATAGTGTAGTTTATTCGGCAAATGGTCGTTTTCATCTGATTATCACCTTTTATCTATCATGATGTGATGATGATGAGTTCTCAGTAGTCTCCAGTTGATTTTCTAACCATGTGCGTAATTGTTCTTCTGCTCCTCCTAAAATACATGATAATATTACATGGCTACTGCTGACTGTGAAACCGATGAGAACAACAAGAAAAAAATCTTTGAAACTTTTACAACAATGTTGTGCGCATTTTGCTCTTTGGAAAATGTTTTACTACTGCTCGTCATGGTGTCGCCAGCCGCTATTAGCAGAACATACTGTTTAGCTCATAATAATAGACACGTTTACATGAAAATTCCTTCGTTTCTCATCACACAAGAAAATCCGCTTTTTCTTGCGAATATGCATGAGCGCCCAGGTTGCAACTATGAATTAGCCATGATGTGTAAGTAATAGGTGATAGGTATTGACTAGTTTTTTTTAACCATGTGAAAATGGGTTGAAATGTGGAAAATGAGGATGTGTCCGATTTTTATTGTTTTTCTGTCTGAAAGATATGGAATTTTAGAATTTGACGTCAGATGCAATATGCTACGTAAACAATTATCTATAGGTAGAACCAAACTTTTATGACTTTGTTCAGTTTTAAGCTCCTTTTTTCTTACAAAACAAGGAAACCAAGTAGTAAAAGGATTAGTTGGACATGTACCATCAAATTTCCATGAGATATACTCCTTTTAAAATCATATTGTTCGAGCATTAACAAAGCCGTTTTGTTCATGGTTGACTCATTGAAAATAATATTTTGTAATTTTATCATCAACTTGTTACTTTTTTCGCAACATTTCTTTCAAAATTGTTTTATTACAAATGTAAAGGAAAGAAATGAGTTCCAGACAAAAAGGGATGCGAAACTATGAGTGAGTGAGCAAACAAAGTTTTATGTGTACCCTGTAATTAGCAACATTATTATTTATGCCGCAAAGATATGGGCCAGAGGTCGTTAAATAACGTCTTTGATCCTGCTCCCTATATCCTGTCTTTGCCACTGCCTAAAATACGCGAAAAACAAGTTAAACACATAGTTGTGATTTTTTCTTCATTAAAAAACAGCAACAAAGTAGAAGTTTTTGGAAGAGCGTATTTCACAGCATCCCTTAAACGTTGTCGTTGTCAGAGTAAAATTGTGGAAGAATTCCACCCTGTTTCATATAATATCCCTTTTTATTTTCCTAAACAAGCCAGCAAAACGAAAAAATTAGAAAAAAAACGGATGGCTTCCGACGATTGTTCTATCGTAAAAATATTCAACTTTGTTTGAATTTTTTAATGTCTTTGTACTTCTACTTTAATTTCTTTAGATACTCCATGTGTGGCAGTATGTAAGAGCTAATACTTACGCCTTCATTTGCTGTAACGAAAAAATACTTATATTTTTGTAATAAGCTAAACACTGCAGTGACAAAGCAATGTGAATGTAATGTCGTTTATGCATGGCAACCCCGTTTATTTCGGAACTATACGTATACATTTTTTTTACTCCCCCTTCTGATTCGGTTGCTTCAAAACTTTGAGATATTATTCTCCCTCAATATCTCTTAACACTGTTGTAATGTAGTCGTTAGCAGACAATAAAAAATACAACACATAATCCAAGTCTAGTTTCGTCATTCTACAGAGTGTATATTAGAAAACGAAAAGGTAGCTCAGCAACACATTAATTTTATGTTTGTGCTGAAGCCATAAGTACCTACCTGTTTTACATGTACTCACAGAGCTAACTAGGCATAATATATTACACACAAAATATGAATACTTAGCTAACAATTTTTACCGTCGGAAAGTCTCGACTGTTTGTGAAACAGAAACTAAGTTGGTGGTATGGTTTGATATATTTAAAGTGATGAGGAGGAAAAGACGAATTAAATGGAGACTTTAAAAAAATAAATATTGACACGTGTAATTAGGTAAATCCTCATAAAACAACGGAGTGAACTTCCTCCGACGAAAAACCACACACATGCATGCATATGCATATCACATCATAATCGGACACAGAATGTAATCAAGAGTCGAGTTGTGTGTTAAATACATAGCTTGCTTAGCACAAGTACCTCCTAGAATTGTAATAACTGCCATGTCTTTCGTCAATGGGTTATGCATCGTGGGTAGTTTTTCATAATTATGATATGATGAACTGCCACCACCACATTCTAAATGCAATTTAGTGCATAACGATAAAAAAAATGGAGGAGCATTGGGTGACTGAAATATAAGTTTTACACATGGGATTTTCTTTCACTTGAACAGGTGAGATGTGTTAGTTTACATTACATTGGTTCATACAACATATAAGTATTGAAATTAAGGTGCACCTTTAATGATGCTATCCAAACCTTGTTTGTAATACTAAAAATAACAGACGAAGCAAATTAACCGCGAAGGTCACAACTTTGTTTAACAGTCAAGTTATATTTGTATATCTCGTTTGTTAAGTATCCAATTTTTATGGACATTTGCAAATCCTTTTTGCTTTCATAATATAATGTATTGTAAATTATCTGTATATTTTTTTTGCAATATAATAGTGAACATTTTTAATTAGCATAAAAGTTTAATTTAATGCGATTCTTGAATGCCAATAATTCATTCATTGTTTCCTTGTATAGACAGCAAATATATATATATCTATATATATATTCAAGTTGGCGTTGTAATTGCTTTTTTTGGTTTCTTGAAATAAAGTTATAAAAAGTAGTTGCTTTGCTACCATCTTAAAAGCACTAGCTAGTTTGAGTGGGTAATGGAAAGTGTTGAAATCCTACAGCTCTTGGGTATACTAGACGAGGCGGACAAATAGGATAATATTCTTTTTTTTTGTTTATTCTCCTCTTTCTTCATGTTGATGAGAAGTAATATATATATACGTGAGTGTGTAACACTGCAACATTTTTATTCCGTGGGATGATGTTGATGATGTTGTTGCTTGATGAGCCGGTGTTAATTACCGGGGTAATGTGTCCACCTTATCACTAATCAGCCATCATGATCCATTATAAGATGCCAGGGGTAATATGTAGTATAGTAAGTAATGTGTGTACTTTAAGTAAAAAAGGTTAAAAAAGAGGTGGAGGGAGGAGGGTCAAATCCATTAAATAAAACAGACATCACCACCGGTAATATTATATGCCTGCAGCCACCACCACGCTCCGTGCTTTTTTCTGCCTGAAGCCTCAAAACCCTGATAAAAAAAGTTCTTACCGACTCTCTTCTTCTTTCTCAACAATAATGCTTTGCAACATCAACTAGGGCTAGGTTTAACGTAATGTTGAGAGAGTGCGAGTACCAGGTTTCCTTGAGTTGAAATAATATGCACATATTTAATTTCTTTTTATATTTGTCTACTTTTCCCCTGATCTAACAAACATAACATACCTACCTACTTACAATTCGGGTTGTGTGTAAAAAAAACTTTCTTACCTTTTTGATTTGGATCCGTCTCTTCTCCGTCGGTATGGGAGAGACGGACAAAGATAATAAGCAATTTGGTAGCAAGTTAGCTTAAGAATGAGAGATGGTAGGTAGGCAGCTTGTGTTGTGGGTGATGTATATAAAATATGTGTACGTAGTGGGTAGGCAGCCGCATCACTATATACTTGTGCTGTTGAAACTGAAATGAACCGGCTTTTCTGAGAGTAACAGTTGAAATATATTTGAGAGCATATAAACTAGAAGCTTCTTAAACTACTATAAAACGCTCGCCTTCTCTCTCTATTCTAGTTTGAAATTAGATACTGCTTAAGTAATTAGATGTAAAAATGCTTTAATTTCAAGGACACGCTTTGAGAAGCAAGAAAGGTTGAAAGAGAGGTTATCGAATGACATGAATTTTGCTATGATTCCACCATTAGAAATCTGTTGCATACATTAAGTATAATTTGATTTGCAGCTTTGACGTAATTAATACCAGTTTAACGATGCGGCATATTGCAAAAAAAAATCGGCAACTTTTTAGACTAAGACGTTTGTGTTTTGCATCACTCCATTAATTATTTCATCATGCCGGCCATGTTATCTGTCATGCTTGCTTTTGGATCATGAGCTAATAAATTATGGTATTCTTAGGGAAACGCGTATAAAGCTAAAGAAAAAAAAATGTCGGTTTGATTTTTTTCGCTAATTAGTTTAATTAATTAATTACAGTTGAATTTTACTAAGCAGCCTTCCTTTTCCTGAGCTAGTTAGAATGATATTCTGCAAGAATATGAGTGTTCACATTATATTTTTAATTAAGTAGCAGTCGTTTTGTGTGTTAAAATGTTGCATGATAAAAATGGAGATTATTATGATGAGGTGTTTTGATTTATGACAAGGATGAGAAACAAGCAGTCCCGCTGCTTTCCTTCCCATCTTCACCTGTGTGGTATTTTAATGCGTGTGGCATATTATTATATTATCATTCCTCCTATTCAAACTGATGAGGCGAGAAAATAAACTAGAGATGTCTGAGATACTCTCCTTACTTACCTAGATGAATGTCTTTAAAACAACTCTGCTTAACACCAATAAACATTTGCTCATTCATCCCTTTTTATATAAGAAAAGTACACATGGTCAATCTGTTCACTAGCATCATCAACCATACTCTACCACCACCGTTGAATTGAAACAAGCAAAAAAAGAATTGAAGCAAGCGGCTAAGCGGTAGGAAGTCTTTTTTTGGTGACTTGCCTTCGCTTTACATATTACTCTCTTTTTTATCCGCTCATCATCATCATTCATCATCTTCAAAAAGGAGCTCCTCACACACCTCGTTGACAGTTAGTTAACACAAGGAAAAAGTAAGACGGCTGTTGCTCTTATTAAACCCGGCACAATTATCTATTCAAGAGAGAGAAAAAAAATTAAAAGAAGCGACCGGCGCGGTTGGTTAAACAGCATTTTGTACTTTTTTCTGTCTTGTTTAAATGACGGCGCAAGTCACAAGCAAGGTTGGATGGTTGACTGGTCGTCGAGAGGGTTTTTTTTCGTAGCATTTTTAAACTTGGTTAGAAAGCACGGCGAAAAAGGAGGTGTTGATGATGATGAGTCTTAATAATCTTTATTCCCATTCAAATGACTTCAACATACTTTGACTTGAGGAATTAGAAGCCTCAATGAATACTAACAATCTATGCACATATTTCTCGCATCATTTCGCCGTTAGAGGAGTACCATCATCATTTTTACCATCTCAAAATGCTTGTCATAATCTCGTCTTAACCATAACAATGAATAACAAAAAATGTAGGCATGTCGAGAAAGAAGGTGCTATACATTGCGGCATATCACCTTCTCCTAGGGAAGGCGG